>CAIGRP010121860.1:0-11664 GCA_903798385.1 Fraxinus cuspidata
TGTCAATTCATAAATGCATCACATCGAAGCTGAGAAGATAAAACTTTGATTAGTCATATTGCAAGTGTCTAATGCACTTGTGTTTACTAACTCAACAAATAGGCAAGTGCGGCAAACTTTAGCATACTAATTCAACAGACTTTGGTCCATCCCACCGTTACATTTCAAATATGGGGCTCTCAAAATAATAATAATAATAATAATAATAATAATATAAAAAATGAATGAGCCTGAGTCCAAAGTGGCAAGTGCCTGCACTAGACATTATGAGAAAAAAACGTTGCATAAATAAATTGGTTTTCACGTGTGTTTGTGTATGTACGTATATATCCACAATACCATTGAAATGGACAAGTACTATTTATGAAGCACGATGAGAGAATTTTTATTTTGTAAAATTATCGATAAAAAATCATTGTTGTTTTCATATCCACGGGTACTTATCCTTAGATCCTAATATTTAGTAAATTTTGATTAGATTTATCATGAAAAGGGAAAATTTTATGTATTCTCTATAGTTCGAGTGCAACTGCATGAAACGATGACACCATTCAATTTATTTTTGGTTAGAAAACGAGGAGTATTAAATATTATTTTAATGTTTTAACTTTAACGGATAGACTGTCCATTCAAACTGACTTTTATAAAAATAGGATCAATCCTCAAATTTTGGGAGTCCTAAAAAAAAATTTATAACGAGCCTTTGATAAATATTTCAAAAAGTGGAAATTATGCCCCCACATACTCCATTTTATTAGGATGTTAATGTAATTCAAAACATCATTTTTTAATCTAAAAATACTGTGATATAATAGTAATTAAATGTCAAAAAATACTTTAAAAACCGCTTATTGCTCAACCAAACTGTCTCTTAAATAACCAATCACTCTGTTAACGCTAGAAATCCCCAAATCGATTCACTCACAATTATTTTTCTATTTTTTTCAACATAATTGAAGCACTAAAAATTATCAATCCATATTCCAAATCGTCTTCATATGTACTGTTTAATCCATATACAATTGGAAAAATGACTTGTTGGGCTATTTTTGGCATAATTTTGAGTGGGACCCGTTTGTTCATTGTGAAATATCAAAGTTGATTTTGTTCTCCTTCGTGAGAACATTAAAATTATATATTTATTTGCCAAAAATGATACTCAAGTGAATGAGAAATTAAAATTTAAGGTAGATGAATTGGGAGAGATTTATTTGTTGGAGAGAAAAACTAATTAAATTTGTCCTACATAGAAAGTTTATCAATGCAAACACTACTCTATATTTGGCTACACTTTGAAAGAGTGTAATCATGTGTAATATATAGGATCTCTCCACGTGCTCGCTTAGATGTGCAAATCACAAACCAAATTAATACTTTTGGTTTTGAACTTGTGTGTGCACACAACTTGTGTACACGAATGTCGAACCAAAATTGATCCTTTACCAAACTGACTTTTCAACTCCCAAAATTGAAATGTAATTGTGAGGGTATTTAGCCAGGTTAATGGTAATGTTAATTGTAGTCACCCCCATAATTGCTAGTTTTTCAAGTCGCTCATTATGGACCCATTAATCATTCATTTTGAAGTCTATGAATAGAGCTCGATTTTTCCTTTGTCACCTACAAATTTTCTTCTCTTCTCTGTATAAAATTTTGAGTCTTCTATCTGCAAATATTTGCACTTCCTGTTGAAGCCTTGGTGGTCATATTCTAATATAGTCGAGTTCGTCGAAGCAATGGCACCCGTAAAGGGTCCAATGTGCACAGTCGCCCCTACTGGATTACCAAATGCCTCCAACTAGGCTTTTTTAAATCCAATTTTTCAGATTTTGGTTTCTTTCACAATTTATTTTAGCCCATAATTTTCAATCTAAATCCAACAAAGTGACATCAATTTTTTTCAAGACCCAGGCCTCACCCACTTAATCGTTCCTACTTCCCTTTCCCCAATTGTTCCTATACATTCCCAAACCTCAACTTATTGCTTGCCTACAATTCCAACTCAAATCGCACAAAGTATCAAAATCGACTCACGATATTTTAAAAGGATGAAGAACAATAAAGAAGCAAAATTCCGTAGTCCCTCTCTTTCTTAATCTTATTATTTATTTTTTATAGTTATTTTTGTTCATGGACAAATCATAAGTATTAGGTGAGTTTTGTACTTTTGTTTGTTTTGCCTTGAATAAATGCTTTAATTCTGCTTAAATTGAGTGCACAGATTTGTGTTTAACCAATTGTTATTGGATTTGAAAACACTTTCTTTTTAATTCTTTGTGGTTGGTTGTTTATGCAGGTTTTGTTTGATTTGTAAAAAGATATGTTGAGAAGATATATTCAAAATTGTATTGTTGATATTAGCTCTGGCAAAGAGTTTTGAAAATTGTAGGGATTTAGTGAACTTGAACTAAAGTTGGTTGTGACCAAAAATATAAAGTGTACCCGTTAGTTTACATGTATTTGACTTTAGGATTAACTCACCTGGTTGCTCAACTACAATTGAAAGAGTATTTTCTGTTATGAACATTGTGAAGAATCGATTGCGTAATCGAATTGAAAATCAATGGATAAATGATAGTTTAGTTGTGTATGTTGAAAGATATATTTAATGAAATTGATTCCGAGACTATTATACGTTGTTTTCAAAGTATGAGAAGTTGTGATGAACAATTGTTAAAAAAGTACCACGTTTTGAATATTATCGTTGTTGTCATTTGACATTATTTTTTACATTATTCTGTCTTATCCCAACTCAACCATAATCTTGGATTCACCCCTACACAGTAGTAACAACTAAAGTTCTTAGACTCTATTGATTTTTCGTTATATCTTGAGAGACAAATGTTGGAACGAAACTTCAAACACTTATAGTAAGGGGACGAATCTATTTTAATGACCTAGTGTGATACACAAGCCTTCGTTTGCAAATTTATTCTCCTTTTAACAATTAATATATTCTTTTAGTTTTATTTCCTATTTTGTTCATATAACATTGTTATATTTTGTAATATTATTGTTGGAAAAATTGGTTTGTTGAGGCTGCTTCGGCATAATTTTGAGTGGGGCCCGTTTGTTCATTTTGGAAAATCGAAGTTGATTCGTTCTCCTCCGCAAAAACTTCAAAATTATATATTTACTTGTCAAAAATGATAATTGAGTGAGTGAGAAATTGGAGTTCAAAATAGACCATTTGGAAGGAGTTTAAACACACAAGTTTCATATGCATAAAACTAGGAAGTTTAATTGTTTCATACGTATGAAACTAAGTGCTGGCGGGACAAACTACGGGAAAACTATATGTAGTTTGTCCCACATTGGAAAATTATAAAAGTAATAACCATTTTATATATGGTACACTTTGAAAGAGTTTAATCATGTGTGACATAGATGTTTTCTCCACGTATACCCGTAAGGAGATGCAATCAAGGATCGAAATTGTACATCGGACCTTAAACTTGTATTCGAATGCAGCTTGTGTACACGATGTCGGACCAAACAGAGCAAATATTGGCTCTTAGGAGTGTCCACGTTTTGCTTTTATTTCCTATAAAAAATTTTAAGGAGATGTTCTCTTCGTGTTTCAGTTTTGTGTTTTTAGTTTTGAATTCATTTTGAGTTTTGTGTTTTGAGTGTTCACTTTAAAATTGTTAAAAACGTGTTCATTTTGCCATTTTTTAAATTTGTTTTGAAAAAAGAAATCTCAAAATCCAAGTTATAATTGAAAACACTTAAAACGACAAATTTCCGTTTTGGGTTTTTTTTTGTAATTTTCAAACTTGTTTTCAAAAATGCGTTTTCTAAAATAGGAAAGAGAACGTATTTTCACTGTTTTGAAAAATCGAAAACAGAAAACGGCTTAAAAACGGGATAGAGAATAAACCCTAAACCTTCCGAATTCCGTAACTGAAACTCAGAGTTTATGTCATGTCAATGGAGAGATTAACAACCAGATTAATGGTGCATAATGGTTGTAACTCCTAGACTGTTAATCTTCATTATAGCCTACTTATACATGCAATTTTTTACATTCAACACACGAAAAACTCTATAGTCTCGCGCTTCTATTTTCATGTTAGTCTTTCTATATTTTCCAGTTTTTTGTCAAAGTCTTGGTAGTTGGTTTAGATACAGACTCAATTCGCTGGGTAGAAATTACAATGCACAATTTCTATAGATTTATCCGTTGTATCCTGTGAGACAGACTAGCACTAATGGAGACGGAGAAAATCTGTTTTAAGAAAAGTGTATTTACACAAGACTCGATTTGTTGGTTTCTTCCCTATTAAAGATTATACATTTCTACAGTTTATTTCAGATTCGAGTTCTTAGTTATAAATTCCTTTTTTTTTTTTCATTAAACAGTAATAAAATAGATAGAATATTATTCTGTAAATTATATTTTGTCTAACAATTTTAACTAACATATACTTTGTTTACGTTCCATTTTTTTTTTTTTTTTAAGCTCAATTTTGGAGAGATTACCGTTTACAACACTATGTAACCTTAATCGAAGATTGACAAAATCACTATTTACACTCAATATCATTCAGATTCGGCTCCATTCATTTGAGGATGGAGTTACAAATTGAATATGACAACACCTTGTTGTTCATCCATGGGTGCAGTCAAAGAACCATTAGTCGGGTGAAGCTACCCATTCTACGGCAAACCTAAGTCGCCATTTTTCTTTGACTTCCACCAAGAACAAGGATGTAGAAAGCCCAATTTGTCTACCCCAAAACGTCGCCTTTCTACGTGATCCATCAGGAGCAAGCAAACGATCGAAGCCCAAATTTGTCTACCCAAGTTACTGACCAATTTCCCTATATATATTAGGTTTTCGATTTAAAATCAAAGAAATCAAATTTGACTGCATGCAATTGTTCAAATGAGATTCCCATTTTTTTTTATCTTGTTATTTTATTTTGTTTGTGTTTTCTCAATTTTAGTTTCACTGAAGCATGAATGCACAAAGCATTGTAGCTAATTCTTATTACGTAATATACCATATAAAATCTAGTGACACAAAATTCCATGTGTTTCCATATCACATGTTGTGTGTAACATGTGCAAGTAAAGTAAATAATATATCGTGTCGACGTATGGATGTGGAGATGATAGATTTCATATCATCTTAAAAATTAGCTGAATTTTAGGTCAAACGGTTGGTTCAATTCTAAACCAGTTCACTGGCAGAGATTTTCCCGATTGTTCGAATGAGAATGAGAATTTAAATTTAAAACTAAAATTGCTCTTTCCTTCCATATATAATGTGGGACAGTCTTCTAAATTCATAAACCAATTGGAGAATTGAAGAAATAAGGAGGATTTATGAAAATAAGCGTAACTTTCAACGATTGTCAATTTTTTGTCTGTGACTACAATTCGAAAGCATTTTCCACTTCTACACTTTTTTTCGTATTACGTTGTCAAGCTTTTGGGGTCATATTTCACCGTTCAGATGTCCATTTTAGCTTTTTTTCTATTTGAGTCAATTTAAAGGTATTTTCGTCATTTTTGTAGTATTGTAGTTTTAATTTAGATTTGTTTTAGAGTTTCCTGTTGTGATAAGAGAGAAAAAGAAAAAAAAGAATAAAATTTAATAGACTTGTATATACTATAATGAAAATTAAAGCCACATATTTATAGAGAATGATTACGGATACAATTGTAATAATTTACAGGGCTGCAGTGGTATAATTGTCATTCACCAATAACTTACTATTTACAACACTCCCTCTTGAATAACACATTACAAAAATTTGTCTCGTTAAAACCTTATTTGATAAAAATTCAATGGGACAAAAAATCAAATGAAATAAAAAGAATACAATTATTTTGGAGTATTAAAGATAAATGATGCCTTATTAAAATCTTATTAGGAAAATCCAGTAGGATAAAACCTAAGTGAAGGAAAAAAAGTACAACTACTCCCTCTGATATTGATCACTGAAAATATTTGAATCGACGCATTCCAATCTTGTGAACCAATTTCTTGAATGTAATGTTGGCAGTGCTTTTGTAATAAATCGGCAACATTGTCACTTAAATGAATTTGTTGAATATTAATGTCGTCATTTCTCTTAAACTCGTGTGTATAAAAGAATTTTGGAAAAATATGATTCGTCCTGTCACCTTTGATATAACCTCATTTGAGTTGTAAAATACAAGCATCATTATCTTTGTACAAAATTATTGGACTGTCTTTTGTTGAAATTAATCTTCATGATGCTTGGATATGATGGGTCATGTTTCTCAATCATACACGTTCTCGGCCTGCTTCATGGATTACAATAATTTTAGAATGATTTGAGAAAGTCGCTGTCGAGGATTGCTTTACAGATCTCCATAATATGTTCATCTACGTGTAAACACGTATCCTTTTTGTGATTTAGCGTTATGTGAGTTAGAGAGATAACATGCATCTGCATATCCCATTATAGTAGATCCAGACTTTTGATAATAAAATAATCTCAAATCAATAGTACCCTTTAGGTAACAAAAATATGTATAACACAATTCAAATATCTTTGTGTTGGTGTCGAGTTATATCTTGCAAATAGATTTACAGAAAAACTATGTTAATGCTCCAATTGCACTAAGATATGGTATTTCAGGACCGATAATCTTTTCTCCATTTTTAAGTGAACAAAAATGATCATTTTTCACTTCAAGTGATCGAACAACCATAAGTGATACCAATGTATGTGCATTATCCATATAAAATCGTTTTAAGACTTTTCTGTATATATATATTGATAAACAAATAATCCTTCTAGGAAATGTTCAATCTGCAAATCGAGACAAATTTTTTTTCCCAAATCTTTCATCTCAAATTCATTTTTCAAATAATCTATAGTTTTGTTGAACTCTTCAGAAGTTCAAATTA
Organism: Fraxinus cuspidata; assembly: GCA_903798385.1. Lineage (NCBI taxonomy): Eukaryota > Viridiplantae > Streptophyta > Magnoliopsida > Lamiales > Oleaceae > Fraxinus > Fraxinus cuspidata. Next base: position 6,890 of record CAIGRP010121860.1, read on the forward strand.
AATTTAAGCCATCAACATAAACTGTTGTAATTACAAATCCAATATTTGTTTTCTTTATGAAAACACATAGGCAGATATCGTCATTTTTATTCCCTTCATTCAACAAATATTTGCTGAGGTGATTATACCACATGTGTCCGAATTGTTCAATCCATATAATGATCTTTGAAATTTAATTGAAAACATGGTTCTCGAACATGTATCATTTGTTTCTCGTACTTTAAGTCCTTCAGGAACTTTTAATATATATATCACTATCAAGTGAACTCTACAAATAGGCAGTCACTACATCCATAAGCTGCATATCGAGCTTTTATGACACGATCAAACTAATTAAAAATCTAAAAGTGATGATATCCATTACGGGAGAATATGTTTCCTCATAATTAATTCCAGATCTTTGTGAAAAACCTTGAAGTACGAGTCAGACTTTGTATTTTGTAATTTCATTATTTTCATTTCTCTTTCGTACAAAAAAACTCATTTGTATCAATAGAGATTACATTTTCAGGTGTCGAACTACAGGTCCAAACACTTTCCGTTTCTCAAAGGACTTCAATTCAGCCCATATAGTTTCTTTCCAGTTTGACCAATCATTTTTATTTTGATAGTCTTTAACAAATTGCGGATTAGAATCCTCATTTTGCATAATATCAAGAGCCACTTTAAATGCGAAATTATTGTCTATTAACAACATTATTTCGCTCCCATGATTTATGAAATAACATATAATTTATTGAAATCTCATTATTTTCGAATACTTGTGGTTGTTTAGGAACCATATTTTCAATATTTGATTCATCTATCTTCTCTAATGTTATTTTTTCTGAAGTTTTTGATTGGTTTTTTCTCTTGTACTTTTCTTTTTCTCGGTACTGAGTATTTTGAATCTACTGGTCAACCACGCTTCTGACATATTTGAGATTCATTTGTTATAGCAAATTGTCTTGGAGAGATATCAATTTTTGCTGGAATATTTTCTGCTAGTATATATGACTTTGTCACTTTTCTTTTGTCAACAAATAGATCTGGTAATTGATTTACAACTTTTTGCAGATGAATGATTTTTTCAACCTCTTGCTCACATTAATTGTTGTGGGGATCAAAGTGAGATAGAGTTGTTCAATTCCAAGAAATTTTACCTTATTTATCATGATGTAGTTATCCCATTCCAAAGTTGGAAAAGCCATTTCATCAAATGACAATCTGCAAAATGTGCAGTAAATAAATTACACATTTAAGGTTTAAGATACCTAATAATAGATGGTGAATCAAAACCCACATAAATTCCAATTTTAGTGCGTTGTGGAGGTGAAATAGGGACTTAAACAACACAACCAAAAATTCGTAGGTGAGAAATATTAGGTTCATAACCAAATGCCAGTTGCAAGGGTGAATATTGATAATATGCAGTTGGTCTGATGAGAATCAATGATGCAACATGTAATATTGTATGACCCAAAATAGAAGTTGGGAGTTTTTTTCATAAGTAATGATCTAGTAATAAGTTGTATACGTTTAATAATTGACTCCACTAAATCATTTTGTGTATGGACATGTGCAACAAAATGTTCAACAACAATCCCAACTGATATGTAATAATTATCGAATACTTATGATCTAAATTCACCAGCATTGTCAAGATGAATAGTCTTGATTGAATAATGAGGGAATTGCGCTCGTAATTTTATGATTTGAGCAAGTAGTTTAGCAAAAATTACATTCCTAGTGGAAAGTAAGCAAGCATGTGACCATCTAGTAGAAGAATCAATTAATATCATAGAACAACTAAATGGTCCACACGGCGGGTGTATTGACCCCTATATATTTCCATGAATCATTTCCAAGAAAGTTGGAGATTCAATATTGATATTTGTAGTCGAAAGTCTAACGACTAGCTTGCTTTGTAAACAAGTCACACATGAATAATTATTAAGTAGAAGAATCTTCTGGTTCTTTAAAGGATATCCATGTGAGTAGTTTATTATTCGACGCATCATTATAGTTCCTAGATGTCCAAGTCGATCGTGACAAAGTATAAATTTTTTTGGATTAACGAACTTCTTGTTCGTGATAATATTTGATTCAACCATTTTTATAAATGTATAATACGCCGATGGGAGTCTATGAAAATTTTCTTTTATCTGCTTCTGACCAGATATAAAAGAAGTTATGCAAAGATATTCAATATTATTTTCTTGCATCGTCTCAATGTGATATCTATTGCAGCGGATATCTTTAACTAAGCAGATTTTTTTTGGATTTGTTACAATAAAGTGCATTTCAATATATAATTTTCTATTATTTGGTAAAATAATGCAAGCTCTTCCGGAGCCTTCCACGATATTCGATACACTTGATATAGTATTAAAATCATTTTCTACTAATGTTAAGTCCAGAAAAGACTTTTTATCTTGAATAATAGTGTGCATATTTGCAATATCACCTAAACAAATATCTCGAATTTTGTGATATTTATTGTTTGAGTAACTTCACCATAAAATAAAATACAATTAATCTCAACAAATATGATTAAATATCACATAATAATTAATCAAGTAGTCAATATCAACATGACATAAGTTACTTATTTTTCTTCAGTGATAAACACCAATTTAAAATAGTATGTTATTCGAAACATGTGCTACTTCATTTTACTATTACTTCTTAAAGAGCAATATGTCAATATTCTTCTGAAATATTGAAAATTATAATTCACGCTCTTCAGGAGCAAGTAATATTCTCTTGGAATATTATTTATAATGTTGTTCTACTTTAGGAGCAACAACATGATAAATTATTAATTTTAAGTTTATGAAAGAAAATAAAAAAATATTTAATCAACTTAAAAATATTAATTATCGTGCAAACATGATATGAATTTATATATAAAAATTAATTACCAATCATGTATGAAGAAAGAAATCTTGAAAAGAAATGCTCTAAAGTTATTCTTTACCGTATAGAAAATTATTAATTACGATACATGAGTTAAATTGAGGCATGAATTACCAAATTGCAGTGTGAATTAAATTTGGCATGATGTGTTCATATTAATAAAGCGTGAAAAGAAATCATATTATATGTGTAAAGTTGCAGTGAGAAAAGAAATCATGTTACACACCAAATTGTTGCGTGAAAAGAAATCATACATTTAGGAATCATGCATACTAATTGATTGTGGTAGAATTAACAAAGTAAATCATGAGTAATTTGTACAAAAACTAGAGCAAATTAATCAACAAAAATTAAAGCATAATTAATTAAGGTAGAATCAAAAAGTTGGTTACATGAAGCTAGTACATCTAATGATTTAATAATCTATATGATTGCAAAAATAAATCTGCCATAATCAATTCGTGAAATAAATTTGCCGCAATTAATTAGCAGAAAATTCGAGAGGCATAGGGTTTGTATAGGCAAAAAATTCAAAGGCAAACTATTATAATGCATATTATAAAAAAAAATTCACATGTCATCAAATCAATTTTAGTACATGTGATAGATGATTATGCTTAAAAAAATTACTACATTCACTAAACTTTGAAAAATTAAGTTGTCGTGCTGATAACGTGTTGTGAAAATAGAGAAAAGAGAATAAAGAATAAAAGTCAATAAACTTGTGTGTATTATAATGAGAATCAAAATCATATATTTATAAGAAATGATTAAGGATACAATGATAATAATTTCTAGGGATGTAAGGTACAATTGTTGTTCATCAATAACTTACCATTTATATCATTTCCTAATTTATTTGGCTTTATCCATAGATATAGAATTTCGTTTTGATTAGAATTTGTTTTGAATCTATAAATATGTGTTAAGGTTGTAAGAACATTACACTTGTTTCTTTGATTAATAAGATATTTAAGTTTTTTCTGTTATTTAGTGGATTCTAAATATTTATTACGTTAGTTCGAGCGATATTCGAGCAAACACTCATTCATTTGTTACGAATAAAAATATTTTATTATTGCTCACACACCCATTCACTTGTTACAAACGCGAATCTTTTATTATTATTCCCGTTTTGTCATGCGTAAATATTGGCTTAGCACTTGGCCGTTTTCAAAACCCACTCATTCAACAATGTTTTTAGTAGGCCTCCTGTTCTCCCAGGCATCAATTTCAATGTTGGACTTCTTTTTTTAGGAAAAAAAAAACAACTTTCTACACATATTAATTAGTTGAATTAATCTAGAAGTACATTCGTAGATGACATTCTGTGAATTGTCAAAATATGTGCTATTGATTGTTTAAAATATGTACAAATCAGTGCCTAAAAACTTTCAACTCACAAAATTATCATCCATGATGTCAAAATTAATGTACATCTATAAATCAAAATAAGGTGGGCCCGAAAAAGTTAATCACGTCTAGCACCTACTTTTTTTCAGATTTTCATTATTACTATATTTTTTAAAATGTTTTAACAATACAAATTTATAGTTCATAATCGCCTTTTTTAAAACAGTATGCTACAAATTATTTCATTTAATTTACAACATCCTAACCGTTTTCCCTAATTTTAGGAATCTAAACTAATCTTTCCATGATTATGGGAGTACTTCTCGTTAATTAGAAATTTCTTATTTATTAAAAATTACCGTCTTGGAATTCTCTATCTTCATCAACATTTATACAATAAACACTTGTCTCTAACAATCTACTCCAATGATCGCTATCATTTTCATGACTATGGCTCCATTTTTTAAACTTTAAAACTTCTCAGCTCCTAGCAATGATGCGTACGTAAGAAGTGCAAAAGTATT
>CAIGRP010121870.1:0-10202 GCA_903798385.1 Fraxinus cuspidata
TTAAGTCAATCTACAGATTTGTCTATTAGCATCAATATATATTATCCAGTAATAGTCGAACATGAAGTGCATGATAGTGGATATACTCTACAGACCATTAAACTAAACTGAAACAATATGAAAACTACCGGTCATATTTAAAACAGACCATTAACGAGAAAGTACTTTTTTTAAGTTAAATACTTTTCCGGTCATTTGAACTATGGCGCAGGCTCAAGAACATCTATATAGCACCACCAACTTGTTCAGGCCACAGCAAGATAGCAAGAAGATGTTCAAGAATACTCTATAGGTCCTCGTCAAATTAGCCATACAAAACAAACTGGAGCCATCAATCACAAATATGACTCATTTGTTCAATAAGTCCGGTCTTAATAACCCTTGTGAGGACAAGGAAACAAATTTTCCTCCCATGTAAAGACCAGAATAAACTGGGAAAAAAAGGATGCATGCATGCTACATATTTCAAACAGACCATTAATGAGACGGTACTTCTTTAAGTTAAATACTTTTTGGGATATTTGATCAATGGTGCAGGCTCAAGCACATCTATCTAGCCCTACCAACTTGTTCAGGCCACAGCAAGATAGCTAGAAGACGTTAAAGAATATTCTATACATCCTCGTCAAATTAGCCATACAAAACAAACTGGAGCAGTCAATCACAAATATGACTCATTTGTTCCATATGTCCAGTCTTAGTAACCCTTATGAGGACAAGGAAATAAATTTTCCTCCCATGTAAAGAAAAGAAAAACTGGGAAAAAAAAGGATGCATGCATGCTACATAAACATATTATTCGGCAGTTTCCAAAAAAATCCCAACCTTCGAAAAGAAAAGAGAAGGAAATATCTGAGGCAGTAACATAATAATAGGTGAATTGATAGATAAATAAAGGAAAAATTTGCCCATTGATTTTCTTACAGAAATATTTATAATAAAAAACATACACGTTATCTCCTTGATCCTCCAGAAGGAGAGGATTGTGGTTTTCCGGGGGGGGAAAAAAAAGGAACAATATCCTGATTGTCCAACGAGAGGCGCATAGTTCTCCTTTGTCTAGGTTTGTTTGAATAAATATATACAATTTAGCTCACTAGAGTCTAGTTGTGTCAACTAGGGGAAAACGATGGATATTGCGATGGAGATTTCAGTGCATGCCAAAACTTATTTTAACCGTAGAAATAGAAAGTAGATTCTAATTTATTTCTTATAATCAGTGTTCAAAAACGCCTAGGCGCGAAGCGTAATGAAAACGCTTTGCCTTGAGCCTAAGCGGGAATTAAGCGATCAACGTTGTCGTTGACCGCTTAATGCGCGCACCTAGACGGGCAAGAATTAAGCGGTCAACGACAATATTGACTGCTTAATGCTCGCCTAGGCGTTCTTAGGCGAGTCTCCGCCTCATGCCCAAATTTTAAGTGGGCCCAATTTTTTTAAAATAAAATCCACAAAAGATATTGAATTGTAGTCCGATAAATAGTTAGATTATATAATATTTAAGTTATTTACGATTTGTAATTATGATTTTGATACTTATCTTTATGTTGGAATTATTAAGTAAATACATTATTATATAATTTTAGATGTTTGGTATGTATTATTTAATTTATTTGAATTATTGATTTTGTTTTTTACAATGATTAAAAATTAAAAATAACAAAAAAACGCTTTTTTACGCCTAAACTTCGCCTAGGCTTGTAAAGCTTGAAGCTTGACTTCCGCGCCTAGCCACGCTTTACGCTTTTTAGAACACTGCTTATAATATAAAAGATGGCATTGACACTCCAATCAATGAAGATTATGAACATTTTGCCTTTTGGGGGATGGCAACAAAGTAGTCTCGGTAATTAGACGTTTCTTCACACCAACTCTAATGCTATTTTGAAAGTGCTAAAAAGCTGGTCTCCAACTTGAGCTCCACCATCCTAATTTCAAAGTAGATTAGGTAGATATAATTTCTTTTCAGCAAAGAGATGTATAGCTCCACTAAAGTTGAGACTTGTTGAGAGGACTTACAATGTGATGTGCTACTCATGGATGTCATTCATGATTTGAAAAAATTTGAGCGCAAAGAACCGATGGTTTTCGTTGTAGAAGTAAGAAACTGGTATTGAAACCTGTTAAAACCCCCAATCCTCTAGCAAGCCTGTAGCCAAGCCCGCGTCTAGGAACTCACTAAGAAATAAGATTCAACACCTATCTTATAATAACTTTGAGCAAGAAGTTAAGTTAGTGTTATATTTGTTGTTTTTGCTAGAAAATGCTTTCTTCTTCCTTTGAATTCAGCATTTCCTCATGAGTTACCAGCGATGAGATATATATAGTTATTGCCATAGATTTAATCGGTGGATTATAATTGCCTGACATTCTCTATTATAGGATGAATTCAATTGAGCGAGCCAAGTTGAATAGACTAAGAGGACTTCTAAGTTATAACTAAAGAGTTCGCTCATAATGGCTATAGCCTTGATTGCAAAGCCTATCTTACTCCCTCCTAAGAAAGATAGATCTTGGAAATTAAGTGTGGACACTAGAGCCATCAACAAAATCAGAGCATACTATAGGTTTTTCCTAATCTTTGAGTATATGTTGGATGAGCTATATGGTTCAATGCAGTTCTCCAAACGAGATTTGCATGATAGATACCATAAAATTAGGATTCAACCAGGGCATGAATGGAAAAAGCCTTCTAGACTAGGAATGACTTATAACAGTCATTATATTATCCTTTTGGGATACCTAATGATCTTAATAATTTCATAAATTAGTTGTTTACACATACTTTTTGGGAGGATTGTCTTTTCACAAGAACTAAAGAGTGTATCTCTCATCCTTCACTTAGAGATTTCTTATTCTAGGAATTACGTTAGGAGAGTTAGTGCGATAATTTGGTAGGGAGAAGACCTAGCCTTAGTGGACAAATTCTATTAGGTTAATCTGAAATGGGACGTTGCTAGAATCAAGTTTCAATATCGTACTAGAAAGTAAAGTAAGGCTAAGAAACAAAATGTTGTGTTATATTCTCTAGTCATAGTTCCACATACCCATTAAATGACATGATACTAGTATGAATTTTACCCTAATATTATCCATAGCTGTTAGAAGTCACAATTCTTTCTAACAAGACACTTTGTTCTCTTTTCACAGGAAGCGCAGTGTGTATCTCTCATCCTCCACTTAGAGAATTTTTAGCATAGGAATTACATGTACGAGGGTTATTGCGATATTTTGGTAGGGAGATGATAGACCCCCGCCTCCAATACAAGTTTGTTATTCATTCACTATTCTAGAGTGTTCCATAGTTAGTTAGCAAAAGGGTAAAACGGTAATAGAAAGCTAGTAGATTGTCTATAAATGTAATAAGGGGGGAGCTGGGATTTTCATTCATTCAGTGATTAGTTGTTGAGTTAGGGGGAGAGATCTAAGCCTCTCGAATGCTTGGAGATTGTCATTCCAATTATCTTTGTTATTGAAATCCAAGTACAGAAACTTATCCTCAATTACATATCGTATTCATATTCATCCACTTCCTACAACTATTCATATTACAATATTGCTCATCCTCTGTTTTCTGGTGATACAACAGAGGCATAAGGCTACCAGTAACAGTAGACGGTGCATCATACACTTAGCAACAGCAATCATTTGAATCATCAGTAGAACCAGCCAAATCAGTCCTTAACCTTCAGCTACAGATCCAGCAGTAATCAACAGCTATACAAAGGGTAGCAAATCAGGATTCTATCTGGAGAAGACCTATCTTTATTGTACAAATTCTATTAGGTTCATCTGAAATGGGACGTTGCCAAAATCAAGTTTCAGTATCTTACTAGAAAGTAAAGTAAGGCTAATAAACAAAATGTTGCGTTATATGCTCCAGTCATAGTTCCATGTACCCTTTAAATGACATGATATTAGCATGAATTTTACCCTAATATTGTCCATAGCTGTTAGAAGCCACAATTCTTTCTAATAAGACACTTTGTTCTCTGTTCCAAAACTTGACGGCCTTCCATTGTTTTCCAGGAAATCGCTAAGGGTAGCCTTCTACCATTGTATTTGATAGAAATGTCTAGTGCCAGTATTTTTGAAAGTGTTGGGAACCACACAAAAATATTCATCTGTTTTCCATGCGAACTATTAATAGTAATCTTGGGGACTTGTGCTTATTCGGTGAAAAGCTTAGTAATATAATTTTGTTTTAACTACACTTTTGAGTTTGCTTATAGCAATTTGGCATCCATGACTTTTATCATAGCTAAACTATTGACCTCGTGCCTTTACCTAGTGATTAGTGTCATGCTGCTTTGTTCTAAGCCCCATTTACATGTTGAGTGACAAAAACTGCTCCAAGTAATGATAATTGTAAGCTTGTTGATGCTCATCATCGGTATAGAGAATTGAGAGAGGTTATGTCATTGTCTGTATTTCTCTTAAGCAACATCTCGAACATGAAAAAAACTTCAAGTCACTTGGCCCATTGTAACCACTTCCATTTTAATTTAGGAAACTATCTATTTTTGTTAGGAATTTTTGGTTAAAATTTACAGCAACTGTACTCGAACTTTGCCACGTGGAGAACTTAGATCACAATCAAAATTTCTTGACATTCAAATACTCAAATCTCCATTTTATGTGCAAGTTGATCCCCACTAGACAGAAACCGCCAAAAATTACTGTAAAATGTCACCTACCCTTCACATTAGCACTTATGGCAGGGTTATATTCGTCAATCCTTCATATTTCTTAAAAAGCACTTGAAAAATTAAAAAGAAAGGGACAAAAGAATTGTCTTCATCAATTTGCGAGACACTGTCATCAAATTCCTCCATTACCCACCTCCGCCCACGGAGATAACCCCCTCATTTTAGGAGAGCCTTACCCCTCCCCTCCACCCCTCTTGTTAAAATCAGGTATTTCCTCTTCCTCGATTCATGAATCCTGGGGTTCTCTATGTGACAGTTTAACAGAAAAACAAACAGTCTCCATCCAGTCGGAATCAATTTGCACCAAAAATGAATGTCTGTGATCTAAACAAAAAGAAATTTTGATTTGGGACCCCCAAGTGCTCCAACTGGAAAAGTTTGGCGTCGGTCGCTAGCAATTTCTTGAACTTTTAAGTATAAATACAACAATGTATTTCTGAATAATATAGACAACTGATTTGATATGTCCAGTGATATTGAAATTATACTGATGCATGAATAGAAAAGGTAAAGGGCATCAGAAATCAAGAAACTTCAATACGCCCATTGAATTTCTTTGCTTCAACTGACTCATTGTACCTTTCATTCATTTCAAATCACTTACCGTACCAAATGTCGGGAACACATATTGTTCTTAATATTAAGAAAAGCACAAGACATTGAAATACTATAAACTTTATCCTGTGGCTGATTATCACCATTCAACTTTTCAGATGTGACTCAGACAAATCTAAGGCTCCATCAGTGTTAAAAATTCTAATAATCACTGAAAGGAGGTTATAAAACATATAGATACTTTAAATCAACAGACTACACCATTTCCCTCATTTTGATCATACAACTAAACTTTTCAGCGTGCCTTCTACATGTCTAATATTCATCAACATTTACGATTCAATTGACAATGTATCCCAACAGAACGTATAGAGAGTAAATTGAAATAAAATGAGAAAAGTTAAATGAGGAATCAATATTTGACGAAAGAATCGCCCTCCCATAAATTATACCCAAGGATATTCATCAGCCACCTAGCCAAATGTATGTGAAACCTAAGATACAGAAATTGTCCAAGCTGGGATATGGGCATTATTTAGCCACTATGGTTGTTCACCATGTCAAGTTTGCCTTAAGTTGTTTAAAATAACTAAGCCAACACGAAGAACCTTCACCAAACGATATTATACCACAAGGGAGGCTTCTCGAATTAAAACATTCCTATGATCTGAAAATTAAAAATGATCAAAATGGGATTAACTTCTAATCCGCACAGTAACAACTAGAGATGAATTAGCAGTTTTATAAGAAGTTAATAACACACTTTAAATTGGCATATATAAAATACATGTAATACTCACTTCTATCTTAGACCTCAAAAGAATTTGTCTACAGTTTTACAGTTGAGCCACTTAAGAAGATTACAAGGAGAGGTAAGTGATTGATGTTTCCTTGTGTGCATCAGATCATTTCGGCCTAAATTCCAAAATAAGCAATGACCAAATTTTCATGCAACAATTATCCGATACTGCAAAAGGCCAATAAAATGGAGACAAGAAGGGTGTAACCAGAAAAATTTTATCCTCTAAGCACAAAGAACAATTTCAAGGTGCATATGCTTATTCAACATCAAAACAAGTGTAAATGACCCTTTTCTAAATTTTGGAGGTCAAACAAAAATCATTGACAAGATGAATGATATGGGTCAGTTACACGAATCCTTCTTAGCTTATTGACTTGAACTAGCATTGCATATAGTGAAAGATCCGCAACTAGATGTGGACCAAATTGACTAACTAGCTGAAGTACCAATCGAAACATCATCAATAAAACTATTTAATTTCCACTTCAAATTAATCTAAAAATAGCAGTGACACTGCTTTCTGTTACTTGAGCAACTGGTTAATGTTGCCTCTCTCTGGAAAAGAAAACAATAAAAGTTCATCATTTTTCCAAAATGGTAACCAGTCTATTTGAGAAGGAAAAATAAATGTCAGTTGGAACTATGATCCTTCGCCTCCTTTTTTACATCATATCCTCTGTTGGCTACTCTCATTTTCAGAGTGGTCTTGGTCATACCTTCTCATAAATCAATAAATCATAAATAGTTTCCACAATCAATGACATCAGACCAAATGAATCTCTTTTGTTGCTTCACTGATGTCAATCTTATATCCTTCACTTCTTCAACTTTTTCTCAGCTTTCCTAAAGAGAAAATTTGAGTCAGCATTTTCGCTTCTATCAAACAAAAGATGTCAAATGTAACAAGACATCTCAAGATCATTCATGATTTAACACCACCCGTATATACTGACAAAAACTAAACCAATCATTCTACATATTGCTGCAAGTTAGTCGTATCCTCTGAACATAGTCAAACTACCACAAATATTGGCTTGTTTATATATGAAGAACCTCCGCTCCACTTACGTTGATCCATTGTCAGTTCCACCATTAAAAACAACAACCTTCTAGTCATTCACATTATATTTCTCTTGAGTTTCCATCACCCTTGAGTCCTCAAACTAGAAAAGAGGCCACAATCTTCACAAATTCCATGTGGTTTTATGTTCAATCTCAATCCTTATATTTTGAGATCACCACAAGTCATGCAACCTCAGAAAATATAACCAATAATCGGTTCTATAACACATGACAACAATTGCACGTGGTAACATTGCTAACTAGTTTATTTCTTACATTCATCAGCTACGAAATGTTCAATACAAACATCAGAATACAATATTGAGATTAATAAAAGAGAATAAATAAATAAATCATTCAAGGTTACTGACTTTTTGATTCAGCTTAAAACTCATTTACAAAGTTCATTGTTTATATTGACTCTAAACTTCCATAAAGGAATTACATTCCTTATTTCTTTCTCGCCCTTTATTATTAATTTCTATTAATCTTAAAATTTATTCTAAATAAGTGATTATTACTTGTATCAAGCAATATTAAAATGAAAGAAATAACATGCAATGTCAAAAAATACACTAGCCTTTCAATTCATCCATCAAAACCAACATTTCTCCATTTAATTTTAATTCATAAACAAATTTAAAATCATCAAAATCTCGACTTACCATCCATTATATATTTCAATTTGAAAACTCCATCTTTCTATTTTTATAGTTTCAATACTGAAATTGGATTAAAAAATCATTAACAAGAATAAATTCCTTTAGAGGATTTACCTGACAAAGATTAACATCTGAAGACCAATTAACCCTTTTTGATTTCTTCGATCCTTCCATATTTACAAATATCCGGTTCCGTTGGATTCGATTCACAAATATATATGCCTATCTTTAAAATTCAATCCTCTTAATACCGTTTTATTAACAGTCACGGCAGCCAAATTCACCAAACCCTATTTTCCGACCGGCTTTAATCGATCCAAATATGGACAAAAAGTTAATACATAAAATGTACGTATAGATTTAGAGAAGGAACAGGATCCAAGGAAACCCTAGCCTGATTTTTTTTCTTTATTTTTTGGCATTTTGCTTTATAGTTATCGCGCTCTCCACATGCGCGTATTTGAACGGGGATGACAATAAAACAAATTTATCCAATCAATTTATAGTACTCCGCTGTGATTGATATTTTAGCATAGATATTTAGCTTATACCACGGTGACATGACACGATACAATAAGTGGTGAGATTATCCAATCTATTATAGTATGTTACGTGAACTGATACTTAATAAGGACCGGAGTTTAATAGATTAATTTGTCTCTTATATACTACTATCCAATTAATTTATATTACTCTCGTATACCAATGAAGGTCAATTTTTAATTCTTTTTACACTATTTCAAAACTCGTTTGATTTGATATTTTAAAAATAAGATTAATCTAATAATATAAAATACAAAAAATAAAAGAATTTCTTCTTCCAATGAAAAATTCAACCCACCCAAATAATCCATCATCCATAGAAAAAAGGTAACCCGTCATTTGTGATATCAATCACGAAACACGTTTTCCACAATCTTAGAATAAACCGTCTGAAAATGAATTCAATACTTAAAAACTAAAATTGAAATGCAAATCAAACAAGATTTTATCTTTTTTAGATTTTGGATTGATTTAGAAAGATAGTAATACTGCATATATAATTTTATTTTTTTTTATTGAAAAATAATGTTTGCCTTACGTCTAGGAGAATCAATTCTAGTTTTCAAATTGTCCCTTTACTTGGCCTTTTAATTTTGACATCAAATGAAGGTTTTACTTTAATTGTCAATCATATGATGTCCGGAGACAAAGAGAGTGAAATTGTTAACTTATATATAAAAAAGAATAATGCTACTTGTATATGAGAAGTTATATAATGATTTACATAAGATGAAATGTCAAAAAGAGAGTAGTGAAGTTTTTTTTTTTTTTTTCCTCAAAAAACCTTTAAAATTACAATATAAAACCAAAAGTAAACATAATCAAGAACAAGCAATAACTTCATTCGTTTTTGCTTTCTTGATTTCCCTAGTAGAACCAAGCCAATGAACTTTTTCTAACTCCTACAATTGCATCTAGACTTCACCACAAATAGGGATAAAAAATCCCTATATATGAATTGAATCTACTGTTCAAGAATGAAAGCCTTTATTCCCAGTTGAAGGAACAATTGTCAAGGATATCTCAAATGAGGGGCCAAATTTGGTGTAAAATATCAAAGAGGAAATTGCAAAAAATGTCCACTTTTACATAGTCATTTGTAAAAATGTCCAAAATTTCTTCAATGTCTATTTTACTAATTTAGACCAAAATACCCTCATTAACAATTTTAAATTCCACAATGAAGAAAAATATTTGTAATTAAAAATTATATTGACTAATAATAACTTGACACATAACATATACTATTTATTTTAAAAAGTATCATGTCATTCATGCATTAAATGATCACTTCTCCCTATAAGTAGGTAAATAAAACATTTATAAAATGTCGAGTACACTTAAAATGTCAAGAACATTATGAAATATAAACTCTCATGTTTCGTTCTAAACAAATGAAGTGTCAAGATAGACATGGTCCAAATGTCGATAAAAACTTTTAAAATGTTAAGAACGTCATGAAATGTCAAGAATGAAAACTATTAAATACAACTTATCAACAAAAACAAGATTTCAAAGAAAAATTACATTTTACTGAAAATTGTAGAAAGTCTAATCAACTATAAATTTGGATGAGATTAAATTTTTCGAAAGAAAATTATATGATTTTCTTATGAATTTGAAGTCTATAATTATTTTTTAGTTTTAATAACTTTTCTACTTCATTTTTTTCTCAAAATTCTTGGTTAATACCTAAGGGCCTGTTTGATAGGTCTTTAGTTACCATGGAAATTTAAATTGAAATTCCATTTTCTACTTTTGCCATGTTTGATGGCATTTTTTTCCCTGGAATTGGTTTTTCATATTTTCTAGCTTTCTTAGTTTAAGTTGAATTGAAATTCCTTCGTTTGTTTGTTTGTTTTTTTTTTT
>CAIGRP010121878.1:0-10074 GCA_903798385.1 Fraxinus cuspidata
TAAAGTACAATAACATGTGTCAACACTTATTCTTACATGCAAGTATAACATGTCGCATTCAACAATGATCATTAAATTTATTTATGCCATAACATTGAGAAATTAACCCGTTAAGTCCAAATTATAATTGGCAATTTTTAAATTTGTAATTGGCAATTTCCTTAATCAAAATCAAATCCCAATTGAATTGTATTAGGAGTTTATCGAGTTGTAATCAAAGTCAAAATAAGAGTTATTAAGTCTTAATTAAAGTCAAAAGAGTTGGGATTGGTAGTATAGTCATTAAAGGAGTCCAAGATATCCAAGAAGATCACATGTGATCAAGAGAATGCAATTAGAAGTTCAAAGAGTGTTGCTTCAAATTCTCAATCACAACTTACAACGCATTTTTTACACAGAGAACATTGAAATTTGGACAAGACTATTTTAGAAGAATTGTAGCCATTTGAGTTAGCTTTCTAACGCATTTTAAATCACCCCAATCGAACATCGGAAAAGAAATTTATGATAAAAATACTGATGACTGCTCAACTACTGCTCGCTTGTCGCTGGCGATGGGTCGACGTTCAGAAACCTGTTTTGCTTCAAATACTTGGTTTTTCAATCCCTTTTCATACCAAACACTTTTCCCTATAGATATCCTACCTTATGAACCTCCAAAAGTGCGTTGAATTATATTTATTCCATTGAGATCATTTCTTTGAAGATCCAAAACATTCATTGATTCCAAGATCCAACCACCACATATTACTTAATCCATAAATTCATCCAAAACATATTTTGTTGATTAAAACATATTGTTTCATATTAAACCACAGATCAAAACACACAAAATCTTTTGATCAAACACCAGACTATTTAATCCCCCGGAGATAAGTCGATACCAAGGATTGGGAGCTATTGTAGTGGCATAAATTCAGAAGTACTAAGGTTAGGTACCGGGAGTCGGGATCTGGCGTCAGGAGCACGCAATCCAAGAGGGCTAAGGTATAAACCAAGAGTTGGGATTTGTTTTGAAGGAACACAACTTCAGTAGGATCAAGGAAGATTACAGGAATTCTAGTCAAAAGTTTTACAGGATAGACGAGTCTGGACCGTAATGTAAGTTTGTTTCGATTTATAGTGGATTATTGACCAACAAAGTACTCGGAGTTTTTACCCAGTTGGAATTTCTCTGTGATGATCTTTGGTAGTTTTTACTGCTGTAATTATTGATTATGGTATTCAAACTTAAGATAAATTGACTTATTTCATCTAACCATCTAGAAACAATTAAAAAGTGATTTTTTTCTTTTAATTGTATAATTCTACATGTGGGGTCTAAATATTAGGTAATTTAGAACTTTCAAAATCCATCATCAAATCCAGTGTCTTCATCCTCCTGGTCAATATTTCTTTAACTCTTCCATCAAGCTTCTGATCCTCCTCTCTGACTTTCATTCTCTCACCGAGTCCACTGCCTTCATCCTCCCACTCAATATTTCTAGACTCTTCCATCAAGGTTTTCAAGTTCAGATCCACCCTAGCAAAATCATCTTTATTCCTCTTCTCCGAGTCATTCTTAATACAAAGCTATTTCTGGTTAATTTTGAAGTAGTAGACCCCTTGAAAATTGTAGTTTTACTACAAATCTCAAACCAATTCAAGAAAATTTTAATGTTTTGAGGAATATATTTTCAGGTCTGAAAGCTCTCCTCAAAACACCACCATCAGAGAACAAGGGGCAGCAATCAAACACTAAGTTGGGTAAACAAGTGAATAGAGTGAAGAAACATCTCTTTCCATTCAGAGGAAAATAAAAAATGATAATTGCTGGCATATATAGAAGGGATTTCCCCAGTAGTTAGTATTAAGATGATCCCTTTCCTCAATTTTTCAATTTGTAGTTACCATCACGAACCAATTTCTTCAATTCCCTTTTCTTTCTAGAATCAAACGAGAACTCTCCTGCTTTCTCCTTAACAAGTGCTCACCACATATTAAAAGTATCAATTGTTCAGTAAATTGCTCAAATACGATTTTGAGGATAGGGATACGAAAATAAAATAAGCTGTCTTTAAAGGGCATTCAGCACACAAAACATTTGAGAAGCGAAAAGGCACTACAGGTTTGATTCTAAATCAGGGCAGAATACCAGGGCAATTCAACTTTTGAGGAGCTGAAATTCCAGAACAAGGTAAAGAAACGTGTTATGAAATTACCTGTCGCATAATTCATCATTAAAAAAAAAACAAATTTCAATAATCTTGTAATATCTCATCTCATATGTTATGAAATTACTTGTTGCATTATGTGATCTGACTTGATCAAATACCCACATATAATGAATCTGATTAATATTTCATGTTTAACTACTTACATTATGAATGTCTTGAAAGCAGATATGACTGGCTATATTATATTAGAAAATAAATCATAGCCTAATCATATTACATGCATCATAAGGAGCATGCTCCATCCAGTCAAAGAACTTACCTTAAAACTGATTGTGTCAATCCCTCTGAACATCCCGCTCTATGGAAAGTGCAAACGATATTTTTGATTGCAGCATTTTCTCGAATAGTTACAGTTCAAACCATAATGCACCAGAAAAGCCAAAGCAGAAATCAAGAAATCTCAATAAAGCACCAGCAGCAAATTCTTGTCGCAGCTTTCCCACCGTTGACAACAATAAGTGTCCGCTCAAATTCGCTGCAAGTCCGAAGCCATTGTGAAGACTGCAGTGCAGGGTAATAATCGAAGCGTTGGAGACCCAATTTAAGCCCAATTATCTTCAAGCAGATATACACAAATTGGACCCACAAACGACCCACAAAGAAGGAGAAGAAGAAGCTCAGATAGTGAACAGCGTTACAGTAAATTGTAAGATGAAATTTCTGGAGGGGATACGATTGAGAAAATGAGGGAAATGAAAATTATTGAGCATGGTGAAATTTTAAGCGGGATTGAAATTTTAAGAGGGAGAGATTGTTTGAAATTAGTGTATAATTTTTTTTATATATTATTAATTGAATTATTAATAAATGCATATTTAACCACAATTGCATTTTTAACTAATTAGTAACATAATTTATTTTATAATTTTTTTTTGTGTGATACTTCATTATTATTGAAAATTATTAAAAGTTTTCAGTACAATAGGAAATGTGTCTCATTTAGGCCAACTACTATATTATCTTGGTCAATAAATGTTGATCCGCCAAATCCTCGTCAAATATGTGGATGAATGATTAAGATATTCACCGACTCATTCATTGTGGTCGGCAAGTACGTATAGTCTAGGCCTACTAGTAATAGTTTTTGGTGGGTTAAAAATGTTTTTGGTGACTAATTTTATATTGGTAGGGAAAGACGATTTTCAAGAATATTTCTATTTGGTCGGGAGAAAACTGGTCGGCAAATGTATACCCAACTAAAAAATTTTATTAGTCAAAAAATAGTATTTTCGCCGACTAATATTTGGTTGGTCGAGAAAAAGGGGTCACGAAAGCCATCATTTCTTGTAGTGGAAGTTTACTTCTCCCAATGATCTAAATTCCAAATGTATCGCTAAAATAAGAAAATTGTCCAGTGATTCGTAGTCTTTTGAAAGCCGTAACACCACTATTAAAGGAATTAAAATCAATATTGCATCACTTAATGCTAATCACAAAAACATTTAATGCTAGTTGTCGTCAATTTATAAAGAAGAATTTTACAATGGCCACCAATCAGTTCTTGTTTTTTTTTTTTTTTTGAAAAATTAAAGCCGAACTTGCCAAAGACGTTGTTGTGAACAGTGGTGAATAGTGCTAGTTTTTGCCTATAAATTGAAGTGGATTCTAAAGCGGTAGGTGCGCAAGAAGTGATCATCATAGTATAAGAGAGTTTTAAGGCTTTGAGAGATATTGATGATAGCGAGACATAAAAAATAATAGAGACTCCTGAATGTTAGTTATTATCTCCTTATATTTAAAAAGAGAAAAAAATTTATTATAATTCTTCTACAGGAATCATTCTATAGTAGTGAGTTTTTACTCTAAATTAAATTGGGCGTTATCTCTTTCTATTTAAAAAAATTATCGTAATTCTTATACAATAGTGGAATCATTCTATAATTGTGAGTTTTACCCTAAATTAAATTGGGGATTTTCACAATCAATTTTCTAACACCGTAAATATTAGAGCTCTTGGATTGTCATTATACTGTACACTCGTACATTTAATATTCAAATTAAATGACAAAAAATGATCCTATTGAAAGTTTGTGTATGACAATGCTATTGGCTATATATCTCTTGCATTAGTGATTCGGTTTTCCCAATTCATGTGGAGAAGAAAGTGGCAAACGTGATATATGATACTCAAAATATCATGTAAAGTCAAGCCACTAAGATATTATAGATAAGACTCTAATCTCTTCGTATTACGAAATTTGCAACAATGACAAATTACATCAACACCATTAATACCTTATTTACTCACCAATCACCATACAACTTTGAGAGTCAGTATCAAGGATGCGGAATGTGGAATGTAGTGAGATCCTAATTCGAAGTCATCATGATTCATATGATCAACATGTTATAAACTTGAGCATCAATATTATAAGGAGTCTTGTTTGTGACAGCATTAAGTATTATTAAAGAAGATTAAAGATGTAAAATCAAATAGGGTAGACAATGCAGTTTATTGCAAGTTGAGGCCTTTTTCGTAACAAGTGATAGATAAGTGGAACATGGCCCGAGTACTTCAGATTATGCTTTCTATGCTGGTTCAAGTCTTGTTTTCTGGAATTCAATTAAACAAAAGACGGTTGCACAATCCACATCTGAAGCAGAATATATAGCAGCAACTGAGGCAACCAATCAGGCAATATGGCTAAGAAAAATTCTGAATGATCTAAAGCACCAGCAATCTGAGGCAACTACCATTCTATGTGACAAACAATCAGCTGTAGCAATTGTGAAGAATCCAGTGTTTCATGGAAAAATTAAACATATAAACATCATGTACCATTTTATTGGAGAAGCACAAGAAAAGAATGAGGTAAAGTTGATGCATTGCAGCTCAGAAGAACAAATAGCTGACATCTTCACCAAAGCATTGCCAAAAGAGAAGTTTGAAATACTAAGGAAATGTCTTGGTATTTCTAACAAATGTGTCAAGGAGGAGTGATGAATTATAGTGTGACACTTTTGTTGTTACTAAGTTGTATTTTTTGTTCTTGACTTGTCATACGTTTTTTATTATTGTCTAGCTTATGTTATGATGGTTAGTCACACTAGTTTGGTTTGATCACAAGTTATTGTAATAGACAAGCAAAGTGTAGTGGGAGTAGGTAGAATAGTTGGTAGAAAATAATTTTATTTGTATCAATGTATGGCTATATGTATGGAACCGTGTACTACCATTTTGTGTGAATCAATTCATGCAAGTTTCCCTCCTCTTTGTCTTCAAAAGTTCTTTAATATGAGTCCATGGGAAAGAAGACAGAAGATGTGATTGTGGTTGAGAACATTCTTCGATCATTGACACCGAAATTCAATTATGTGGTTTGTTCAATTGAAGAATCTAAAGATCTTGACATTCTTTCAATTGATGAACTACAAGATTCATCACTAGTCCACGAACATAAAATGATCTAGTAAGATAAAGAAGAGCAAGCATTGTGAATCTCCACCAAGAAACCATCTTGACACCATCTAGAGCCAATAGAGACAGAGGCAGATGCAGAGGTAGATTCATAGGATACAATGACCGTAGACAATAACAAAATAAATAAAGATATCCAGGTTCTTGATTCTCAAAGGAGAGTAAGAGGACACAACCCTTAGAAAAAGAAGTCAGAATACAATTCTAATATTGAGTGCTTTAGGTGTCACATGTATGTCCATTATCGATCTGAATGTCGCACTAATTTGAACAGCGAATATGGTGAAAAATCAAACTTTACAGAGAAGAAAGAAAAAGTTATCTCACTCTTAATGGCATGTCATGCTAAGGAGGAAACACCCCAAAACATGTGGTATTTAGACACGGGGCTGAAGCAATCATATGTGTGGAGACAATTACACATTCTTGTAGCTAGACAAATCCTTTCGAAATACTGTAAAGTCTGGAGATAACTCTACAGTTTTTGTCATGGGCAGAGGAAATGTAACAATTGAGGCCACAGAAAACTAAGCTCAGGTTATTTCTAATATTTTCTTTGTTCCAAACTTAAAAAAGAAATTACTTTGCATTAGACAACTTCAAGAGAAAGGATATGCGATTATTATTAAGGAAAGAGCATGCGGAATTCAAGATTCAAAGAAATGCCTGATTGCTCAAGTCAATATGATCCCCAATCGTATGTTTACTTTGTATCTCCATAATACCACTAATTTGTGCTTTGCTAAGATAAAGGATGTTGCATGGCTTTAGCATTTTTGCTATGGACATCAGAACTTTGGTGGACTTAGGACATTACATCAGAAAAATGGTGATTGCTCAAGATGAGCAACGATAAAGGGATATACATAATTACGTTGTAGTACGTGAATATATAACCAGTGCTTCAATAAAAAAGACTTTTGAAAATCCATTTCTAAAATTGTCTTTGTATATGTACTCAGTCGGTGATGAGTTTTGTCTTTATTTTGAGATTATGAACCTTATTCAAATAAAGGCCATAGTTCACACTCGTCAATACTAATTTTTTAATTTCAAGCGTATTATTTAATTTTTCTTTAGTGAGATTGCATTTTTCATTTTTCGGCATTAACGACATCCACCCCATTTTGGCATTAGAGTTATAACGACTGGATTATGTCATTTTTCTTTTAGAGAGGTCCGCCATAACTACAATTTGATTTCCAACACTAGCCTTCCAATAAGTACATTTCAACTACATTAAACCAATTTTCCCAACATGTTGACAACGTAGAGCTGGATACATTGATGAAAGAGTAGCCATAAACCCTAAACATTCATCGATAGACATTGATTTGGATGGCACAAAAATATGAAAAAAGATGAGATGATGTCATCAATCTCTAGGGTTGGTGTTGGTCCAAGATTAAGACTTAACTAACATCAAGAATGCATAAACTCAACCACAAAGTAAAAGAACGTAGAGATTTTTCAGTCTTAGGCCCCGGAGGTTCAACTACTACTTCTAACTCTTAATCTTCAGTTGAGCATTCATTAGGATTACGAGCAAATCCACTAGCACAGCCCCATAAACAGACAAATGTATCAATTAGAAAAGAACACAAAGCGTTTGAGTCTCTCTCTCTTTCTCGAGCTCTTAAAATCCCATAAACAGGATACAAATCACTCACACAGAGAGAAGCACTATTAACAATTAATAGAACCTCAAGTTCTACTCAAGAAACTACATTAAAAACATCCAGAAGATGAAAATTACAAAGAGTACACGAAGCAGGCGAAATGAAAGAGAGGCTAGAGTTCAATATGAAACCCTAAGGAGACATTGTAAGTATTTCAGTAACCCAAATTTCTTCACAATCTCTACCTTTACTTTAATTTGAGGCCATATCAGAGTGGATTCAAGTCTAAACCAACAAATTTCACTTGCTCTTCTTTACCTATTCACAAAGACAAGAAAAAATTAGTAAACTTCAAGATTTAATGATTTCAAAGAATCTTTGAATTTAGTTAAAGGTACTTTTGTACCTGAATCAGCTGGATTTAGTTAAAGGTACTTTTAATATTACATTTTGCAATTACATCTAATGAAATGAACTTAGTATATTTATGCTGAGTTCTATCATGAAAAATGGGACTTTTACTTGAGAATATAGCATTTTGATTGTCTGAACAAATATCTACTTGATTTTCTCTACAAAACCTAATTCATTTAACAAACCTTTCAACCAAACCCTTCCTTAACTGCCTCAGTGGCAACAGTATATTCAGCTTTAGTTAAAAGTTAAAGTAACCAATTTTTGAAGTTACGATTTTCAACTAAAGCACGTACCATTTATCACATAAGAGTATCCAATTGTTGACTTTCTATTATGTGAATTTCTAGCAAAGTCAGAGTCAACATTATCCTTTCAAATTAGAACCTTTTTTATTAGTTCAAAACTTGAGTCCTAAATGTTGTGTACCTTTCAAGTAGTTAGTCAAATGTTTCATGGCTTCCCAATGAAGCTCACCCAGATTACTCATGATTCTACTTAACACACTTATAACATTAGGCAGTATCAGGTCTAGAGCATACTATAACCTACATTACTAATCCAACTACATTACATTAGTATAAGGTACATTTACCATTCTATTAAGTTCATTTTTATTTTAGATGACAGATGACCAGTTTATTTCATATAACCATATATAGGCAAACTAACGTATTTAGAATCATGCAAATAAAATCTTTTAACCACTTTACCAATATAAGACACTTGTGTTAAAAACGGTTTTCCTTTAATCATATCTCTTTTTATCTTCGTTCTTAATATTCATCTAGTAGGATCAAAATATTTGATTTCAAATCCAGATTTTAATTTTTTTCTTTTATAGGATTAAGAGTAACAAAATAATGTCATCAACATATAAATGCAAGTAGAAAAACTCAATTTTTCCATTTCTTTTATAATAAAAACAAGAATCATAGTCACGTTTATTAAACTTCGGTCCTTGTATAAAAGAATCAAATCTCTTATACCATTGTCTTGGAGTTTGTTTTAAACCATGTAAAGATTTATTCAAAAGGCACACTAAGTTTTTCTTGTTCTAATTTGCAAGATCTTTTGGTTGAGTCATATATATAGTTTAATCTAGAGAACCATATGTTGAAGTTGGGCATGTAAGTGACACTTTTGTTGTCACTCAACAAATGTTTTTGGTTTCCTTTTAGTCACATGTTTTTTGGTTTATGTCTAACTCATGTAATGATGTGACGTTAGGATAGTTTGGACCTGCTACAAGTTAAAGTACTATCAAGTATTGTTTAGTGGTAGTAGGTAGTATATTTGTTGGTAGAAAGTATTTTTTGAATTGTATCAAATCATGGCTATATATTCCAGTCATGTCTGCACTTCATATTGTATGAAAATCTCTATTTTTATCTATCAGTGGTGTCAGAGCTCAAAAAATAGCTATTTGAGGAAGAAGTAAGGAAACCTTTCACCAAAAACCTTTCCACCATATCAGCAAGAAGAGGGCTTCAGACGGGTTTTCAGCTCCCTTACCTTCAGTGTTTACAGGTAAGAACTGCGATTTTTGGGCTGTGAAGATGAAAGCTTATTTGAAAGCCTAAGATCTGTGGGAGATCACAGAATCTGAAGCAGAGCCACCACCACTTAGAGCAAATCCAACTATAGCTCAGTTGAAGCAACATAACAACATAGTGAGGAGGTTGCAAAGAAGTTCAAGGCTTTATCTTGAAACCAGTCAGCCGTCTCTGATGCAATTTTTATTAGGATTATCATATGTGAAACAGCGAAGGAAGCCTGGGATAGATTGCAGGATGAGTTTAGGGAGAATGTAAGGACAAGGCAAATGCAAGTTCTCAATCTTAAACGGGAGTATGAAACACTATAGATGAAAGAGGCTGAAACTATTAAAGACTTCTCAGATAGGTTGATGAAAGTGGTGAACAAAATAAGGTTGTTAGGGGATGAACTACCTAATAAGCGAGTGGTAGAAAAGGTTCTTATCAGTTTGCCTGAGAAATTTGAGGCAAAAATCTCTTCACTTGAAGATTCCATAGATCTGTCTCTCACTACCTTATCTGAGCTCATAAATGCTTTCCAAGCAACTGAGCAAATGAGGTTGTTTAGACAGGAAGAACAAGTTGAAGGACACCTATTTTCCAAGGAAAAGTATAAAGCTCAAACAAGCTTTCGTGTAAAAAGGCATCAACCAGAAAAGAAGAAGGGTGAAGGCACCAGAACTGCAGCAAAAAATGAAGGTTATCCACCATGTCTTCATTGTAAGAAAATTGGTCATTCTCTCAAATGGTGTTGGTACAGTCTAGGAGTTCAATATAGAGCATGTAAACAATTTAGACATATTCAAAAAGTATGTAAAAACCAGAAGGAGAAGCAGGATTCATAACAGGCTCAAGTTCCAGAAATTCAT
>CAIGRP010121893.1:0-39568 GCA_903798385.1 Fraxinus cuspidata
GCTTACGGGAGTGTTGCTAAACTCAAGCAGGTAGTTGAATAATTATAGTAACACGACACGAAATAGAGGAAACTAAAAATCACTGTTAGTTAATTGGACGCATGTAGTATGCGATTCGCCCTCGTCGACATGAGAAAAAGCACTGTTGTTAGCCATGACCATTCAGAGAAAAAACTTCATCTCTATCCTTGGGAGTGAAATGAAGAATTTGAATGGGATTGAGGTCGAATTGGAGAAGAACAATGAGTTACTTTCAATTTATTATTATTATTATTATTATTATTATTATTATTATTATTATTATTATTATTATTTATTTATTTATTTATTTATTTAATTTTTTTGGGGTGNGAAAAAACTTCATCTCTATCCTTGGGAGTGAAATGAAGAATTTGAATGGGATTGAGGTCGAATTGGAGAAGAACAATGAGTTACTTTCAATTTATTATTATTATTATTATTATTATTATTATTATTATTATTATTATTATTATTATTTATTTATTTATTTATTTATTTAATTTTTTTGGGGTGTTGGGGTGGGGGGGGGGGGGAGATAAAGTATGCGGTGGGTTGGAAATTCTTTTATTTTTTGGTTATTTGGAGATTTTTTATTTTAATATTTACTTATTTGGGACTTAATTGCATTTATTGGAAAAAAAAATTGGGACTATAGTTGAAATTATTTTTTACTTTTTATTTTATTTAAATAGAAGGATATATTCATTATTTTTCATTCTTTTTATTGAGAAAATCAAAAGCAAAGACCTTTTTCGCTAATTTCAATAGGCGAGGGTTTGCGTAGCATGTCTAATATGTGGAGGTATTTGTCCTTTCTTTTTCTTTTTCTTTTTTTTTTCCTATTTATTGGAATTTAACGACGGGATGGATGGAATGTGACAGAAGGGAGTATTCCACAAGAAATGTTTGAAATACGGATGTTTTGTGCTATTTTTTTTCTGATTTGTTTTGTCAACATTGGTATAAAATCTCTTGGACTAGATAGATCATAGATTCTTCAACAATTGATTTCTATGAAACTAAAGGTGATTAGATCTAACATATGTGACTTGAAATTGGGCCCATACATGTGCTTAAAACACATTATATACTCAAGAATCATTTATGTTCTTTTCCCTTTTTCCATTTGAGTCTCTTAAGCAATTTGCCAATGAGGGACCAAATAATAAAAAAGGATGTTCAATGTGGATATATGATGGGTGCTTGAGAGAGAGTTCCAAATCAATAGAAGACTACACAATTTTATAAATGTCTCCTTTCTTGGTTAGCTAGGACTTAATTAGCCCTTTTTGATGCAAATTTGTTTAATGATTTGAACTAGATTGTTTCAATGAGCGAGCTAATCACATGGTCTGCACTTTCTCTTAATTGTTAGGGTTACTATTGCAATTTGTCGTTTACGGGTACCTACAAAAGTGGGGAGGGAGACTTTGTGTTGAACCTCATATCTCAAGTTAGGACTCATTTGACAAGACTTATATTTTTGCTTATACTAAAAACTGTGTAAAAAAGTTACCTTAATTAATGTTTGAAAACTAATTTTTAAAAGAGTTTTTTCTAAAACTATTTCAACTAAGAGAAGCGTTTTTATAAATATAAAATTAACCAAACGGGTTCATAAGCAATTTTTGAGTGTCAAAAGTTCCTTTTAACTTTTCAAAAATCGTGTCAAGCGGACACATAATATATTTCTATGGTAGCATTTTGAACTCCCGATTTATATAACTTAGGCAGCGGATGAATATAGGGGCATACCCCCACACATTTTTTAACGTTATTTTTAGAGGTGAAATGAGGACAATATTTGCAAACATTCTTTTACTGTAACAATAGATTCATAACACCATAACATAGAACTATATTAAATTCTATAATCGTATTTTTACTCATCATAATTTGTGATAATTAAGTGAATGAGCAATTTATAGAAAGATTGTGACCCGAAAAAACCACGCCTCAAGACTCTTTAATAACTAATCAATCAAAATGATTGATTAGTGATTGCTGAAAGAGTCTGTGCCACATAATTAACTCATAAATAATTGATACATATCCATCCAGTCTTTGGTGCTAAGTTTTTCTCCTAGATATTGAAGATATACTCAAATCTTTCTGATTGTTAGGTTCAAAATTTTGTCTCGCTTTTTCTCCGAGGGTCAATTTGATTGTAAATATGAAATTTGGATAGAAAGAAAATGAATTACATGAAATTGAATAGCCTAAAATTTGTTTTACTGAAAATTGTAATTAATTATGTTTCATTATTATAATTTTTCACCTAAAAAATGTTGAAAGTTTGGTATCCGTTTGACTTTATTTTTCATGAAAATTGTCCATTAAAGTGATAATTTTTTTACCATTGAGTCTATAATTATTTTACTTTATTTTGCATAAAAATTGTCAATAAAAGTTATTTTTTTTTTTTTTTAATCATTGTGTCTAAAAATTTTTCCAATTGCCCAAAAAGAAAAAAAAACTGGAAAATCAATTACCACAAAAAAAAAAAAAAAAGAAAACATTTTTCTTCAAAACCAAGAAAAGAGACGCGTGAGGGGTGGGGAGGGAAAACGAATTCTGAAGAAAATTTTTGCAATCAAACACCATAAAATGTGAAAAATGGAAAACTTTTTTCCAACTTTCTAGAAAAATAGAAGGAATCAAACATAGCCTAAATGTGTTTTCTTGGTGGCAGCACTACACAAAATTGAGTTTCCACAACAACTGAAGTCTGAAAACCATATTTGAACACTTTCTTGGTCATGAAAACGAGTGTGACGGGAAGTTTTCCCGATGGATACAACCGTCATATATTCATTAGTTGCCCTCTGTCTTCTTCTTTTTTCTCGCCTTTATGATTGTAACAATTCGTATACATAAATATTTGTCGACTGTCCGAACCAAACACGTCCTCGATTTTTTACAAAAATTGGGATTGAACAGTTTTGGCTTACCAAATCATGTGCTTTTGTAGTAGCTTTACGTTGCATCAATGCATGCCAAACTCTCTCCGGTAAGCTCAAGTTAGAAGCCAACTTGTGTGAACTCCTATTTGCAGAAAAGCTATAATCTTATAGCTTTTTGTCCAATCCTTCCATGTGATTGATGATGGGTGTGTCAATTAGTTTGGTCACTTTTTGGAGTTTCAATTCAGCATATGGCCCAAAATGGGGATCACAAAAGAAATTGTTCAACATTATTAAAAGTTTGATGAACGCAGTGTCGAAGTTTGCAGTGCAGTACTCACAATTGCAAGCACTTACTACTTTGCCACATTTTTCAATTCGAAGGGCACAATAGACACACGACAAGGTTAAATCCCCATGCTTGTTTGTCCGTCAAGCACCTTAGACACAAGAAGCTAGCGGTGCCAAGCCATCATATATATTAGATAGTATTGAATAATATAGCTTACAAAATTTTAGCTTCTTTATTCTTTTCAAAAATTGAATAATTGGTTCTTAAAATATTGAGTGAATAGAAAGATGATAGTTGCATAATGACTCTCTAACATCATATAACATCTAAGTTTCTATTGAATCGTTACGTAATAATCAAGTATATAATTTTACGAAATTAGATTTTGTTTTATTAAATTGGACTTGAGCTTAACAATTTTTAGTTAGGTATATTTTATGATGGTCTCGTAAGATTTAACAAATAATTAGATGGGTTTTGTCATTAGAATATGATTATACAACTGCAATACAAGGTTAAGGACTAGCTTGCTCATTTTTAAAGATTGAAGACCAACTTACTACTCAAAAAATAGGTTAGGAACTATTGGTTCATTTTTATTATTCTACTTTAAACATGTCTATTCTTGATAGTTTTACGTACTAATCATGCTCTATTTGAATTATCATTCTTTTTTTAGGTAAAAGTGTTAGCTATTTCAATGGCCTCAACATGAAGGCTTAGATATTCCATTGTCACACGCTGTGTGTAATATTTATTGTCGAGTAGCCTTTGAGTCTTTGGATACATGGGAATAAATTTTCTTTACCAATAACCATTTTATCTAAAAACTTATCACTTTAATAAAATATATTTACTTATAATAATATATATATTCAACAGAGGCCCTCCAAAAATCATCTAAAACTTTATCACTTAAAAAATTTACTAAATGTAATGATATATTTTTCAACTAATAATGTTATTTATCAGTATGATGACAAAATATCAATGATGTAACAGTTTAAGTGGAATAATGAGATTAAGAAATTCAATTGTGATTAGAGACATGGGGGATGTGATGAACAATGAGTTACAACATTATCGATATTCTATCATCATGATGATAAATAGTATCACATCCTCCATAAATCATGAGGTGAACTCCAGTATGGTATTTGTGATTATTATGTTGTAATTATTTTAATGATCATGCTAAGAAGAAGAATCATATATTAATTTATGGTTCGAAATTCATGCATGCAGAAGACATTATAATGTATGAATATTATCAGTTAAATCTTCCTCTCATTGCTTCTCAAAATAATCAGCCCTCAATGGGCCAAGTCAAAACGATATTGGGATGAGAGTGGACCTAGCCATTATATAGGAAATCATAAAGTCTGTTCATTACCGACTCTAACCCTAATTAGGATTTACACAATTGCGGCCCACATACTTAAAATTACTACATTATAAATAATAAAGTTTGTAAGGTGTACAACAACTCAATTGATCACTAATATATTGGGCCCAATTACAGTATTATTGCAAATCACACATCTAACACGTAAATTTTGCAATCAAATGGAAGACCACATAATAGAATTATTNAACATTATAATATTATAGCACGTAAGGTGTACAACGGCCCAATTAATCACTAACATATTGGGCTTATCACAGTATCATTGCAAACCATACCTCTAACCTGTAAAATTCGCAATCAAATGGAAACCCACATTATAGATTATTCTAACATTCTCCCACTTGTGCAAACATTTGATTGCTATAGAACATAACTTTTAACATCCGGACCAGACTATATAGGTGGCCACACAGTATAGTTGCAATGATGACACATTAAACAACATGATCCGGTCCAATGAGAATGTTAACATCGAACATGGAAGTCATTACACCAATTAAACGATGTAAGACCACTCCACAGCTACAAATGAAAACATCCTTATCGACATGGATCCCCATCCTCCAACCAATGTGGTAGTATGCAGTATAAACTTAGAACAAAATGTGAACTATGTTAATTCATATCGGTCCTCAAAATGCTTCTAATCAAAATGAAGCCACGTGTTTCTAAAAGAGACTCATCTTATGCCTTTTACTGTCATATCTCAAGATCAAAATAATATCATAATAAAAACATAAGTCAAATACATGCTCAAAATAATTTATGGATAGTGGAAAATATATTTTATTATTGGAACGCGATGTACCAAAAAACATATGGGTTGCCTTACATAAATAATTCTCACAAACTAAAAACATTAAAGGTTTACACAAATCTCATATTAGCAACATGTGTCGTAAAAACTTTAAGAGCGAGTCCTTTAGTTAAAGGATCTGCAATCATTGCCTCCGTATTATTATGCTCTATCGTCGTTTGCCCTTCATTGACTCTGTCTGTGACTACCAAAGATTTGATGTCAATGTGTTTTGATCCATTGGAATTTTTATTATTTCTTGAAAAGAACACTGCTGTGCTATTATCAAAACAAATAGTGATTGGCCTCAAGATTGAGTCAACAACTTTCAACCCAGAAATAAAATTCCTTAACCAAATGGCTTGAATTGTAGCTCCATATCATGCTACAAAATCAGCCTGCATAGTAGAAGATGCCACTAGAGTATGCTTAATATCGTTCCACGAGATAGTGTCACCAGCCAATATGAAAATATAACCCGAGGTTGATTTCAAATCATCTTGACATCCAGCAAACTCAGAATATGAGTAGCCTACCACCTCAAAGTGATATGAATGCTGGAAGTTGAGCATGTAACTTTTAGTTTTCTTGTATCTCATGACTTTCTCAGCCGCTCTCCAATGCTCTTGCCCTGGATTCGACTGAAACATACTGAGTCAAATCACTGTTTACAAGTAAAATGTCATCAACATACATGACAAGATAAATGAAATTTCCCCTACTGGTTTTGAGATAAATACATTGATCAACTGTATTTTTAATAAAATCAAGAGAAGTCACAACCTCGTTAAACTTCAAATACCACTGTCGTGATGCCTACTTAAGGCCATATAAGGATTTATTCAATACATACCAAGTTTTCTTTTCCGTTCACTACAAAAACTTTAGGTTGTTTCATGTAAACCCTTTCCAAAAGATCTCCATTCAGAAAATCCGTTTTAACATCCATCTGATGAAGGTCCAAATTATAATGTGCCACAAGTGAAGCATTTATCCATTTATGTGACTCGTGACTTGTCAATGCTTGATTAAAATTAATGGGGTCAACAATATACCCAACATTGAAATCACTCATAGTGGAACCTTTTCTAGTGGATTTAGTTAACTTTCTTCTTATACAATCCACACAAATGTCAAAATCAAAGAAGTCGAGAGAGGAAGGGATCTCAATTTTAACCAATCTCTCCATCATATCCTTTGAAATGTGACCCAACTACTTATACCACAACATGGAGGACGATTCACGAATTAGAGACATTTTCTTTGACACATTCGCAACACAAGAGACTTCATCAAAAGAAGCCACAAACAATTTATATATAAACCATGACATAAGAGGCAATTTCCAATCAAACAATGATCATAAAACAATTCAACCATTCCATTACCAAAATTAAACGAAAAACCAGAAGTATCAAGTTTCGATATAGAAATTAAATTCCGTATCATTGTTGGTACAAAAACAGTATTCTCTAAAACAAGAGAGAACCCCAACTTCAAAAATAACTTCAACCTTCACTTGAACTCCATTCCCAATGCACAAGTTTACTTCATTCTCACTTGGCCTCCGTTTGCTCGTGAACCCCTGCAAGGAATTCGCAATATGAATACTGACTCCCGAGTCTAACAACCAAGAATTCAAAGGAATATCTATAAAAGAAGACTCATAACAAACTAAGGCCAATGAGATACATGCGGAACTCTTCTTCTTCTCCAACCAAGTCTTAAACTTGAAACAATCTTTTTGTCAGTGACCCTTCTTTTTGCATAACTTGCATTGATAATTTTTCTTTATCATTCATTTGGGACCACCAGAAGTCTGACCTCCAAAATTTTTGTTCTGCTGATTGTGGTGTGACTTGTTGCCCTTGTGAAACTTAGACTTATAGTTATGAGAAGACCAATTGTTCTGTGGTGACTGAAAAGTTAATTGCACAATTTCGACATTCTCACGCCTCAACCTATATTCCTTTTGGGCATATACAACAATAAGGTCATTCAAATTTCATTTATATCTTTGAGCATTATAAGTAACCTTCAGCTGATTAAACTGGATCGGAAGGCTATTCAGAACATGATAGATTAGAAAAGGCTCAGCAAGGAGAATCTTAAGAGCCGTTAATTTGGAAGATATATTATTCATCTTCAGAACGTGCTCCCTAACTCCACTTATACCGCCATATCTCATATTTATCAGTTTGTCCATCAGATCCCGAGTTTCAACTTTATTAGACTCAACAAATCTCAATCATATGGCATCCACAAAACCTTTAGCATTTTCATTATCCAGAATAGCACCCATAATGGAATCGGATATAGAGCGCTTAATAATTTTCAAACAAAGTCTATTAGCCATTTCCCACTTTTCATACTCGGGTACATATTCATGATCACTTTTACATGTGGGTTTCGAAAGCTGGTTCTCCATTGCAAAATCCAACCCCAAAAGACCAAGTGTTATTTC
This sequence comes from Fraxinus cuspidata, assembly GCA_903798385.1. NCBI lineage: Eukaryota > Viridiplantae > Streptophyta > Magnoliopsida > Lamiales > Oleaceae > Fraxinus > Fraxinus cuspidata. Next base: position 7,885 of record CAIGRP010121893.1, read on the forward strand.
TATGTCTCGTTTCCATCTCACATAATTATTCACAGTTAAGATTTCAATAGCAAACAATTGACTCAAAAGAGCCACGACATTTAAAATTGTGGAAACGTAAAATAACATATTTAATATAATCCAAATATAGTATATGCAGACAATGGATGATAATATATACATGTAATTAACATGGGCAAATTTAGACGGTCCATAATTAAAGTCAAAACCAAATAAATATTATTACGGAAAGAGCCTAGATGCATTATAATAAAGTCACATTTGGATTGACAATATAACACACTGTAAGGTGCTCTTAAAACATATAATCAAGTCAATTAATATAACATATTGGTTTTCGAAAACACTAACACATTTGGGCAGAAGGAGATTTCTAGACCCAGTAAACTCGTTAACTGTCTTATGTCAATTTTCAAAAAATATCACATATAATAACACATTTGGGCAAGATACTATATATAATAATTCAAAATTACGATGTTAACGTCCAATTTTTTTTTTAGGAAAATCAAATAAAAATGAGTGTGCCACTTTAGCAACTACCACCAACTTTTATTTCAAAATATTTCTCATAATGAGATCACTAAGATAGACTTGAAGTCCACAAAAAATTTAATTATAATAATCAAAATCATCAAACGACGAAAAGTAAAATTCATGCGCGATTATGAGACGAAATTGACAATTAAATTTCAATATATGAAAATTGAATTTTTAAGGACAAATAATGGCGACATTCAAATATTTCAACAAAATTAAAAACTCGTGGATTTTAAATATAATTTATTTATTTTTAGGTCGAAATAGAAACAAGTGGATCAAATTTAAAAATCCCATTTTTAAAACTTTAAATTCAATATTTCAAAATTACAAAATTGACGCTGAATTAAAATTATGTAAAAGGGCCTCTAAATTCAGAAATTACAGCTTAGGTCCTTCCTCCTTAAATTGCAAACTGACCCACTGAGTGTTAATTGTAAGAAGGCCCCCAAAAATTCTGAAATTGCATGAAAAACACCATCCTCAAATCAACCCGACACCCAATCTTAATATCAAACCCTAGTTCAAAACCCATTTTTTTAATACCGCTGCCGGGCCTCCCTTGGTATTTACGCAGCCCACAACAGACGGGGTAAACCGGCAGCCGTGAGCAGCAGCTGTAGCAGATAGCGGAACGAGCAGCGGCGGCCCGCTCATGGGACATCCACAAAACCGAGGCAAAACCTGGTGCCAACACACACGGCTGAAACCAATATATATACACACAACAATGATACATTCACACACAACCAAAACCAAAACAGATGTTAAATACTCCTTCAACACACATGCACAGCCGGCGGAGGTGCAGAATTTCGATTTGGGGAAAATTTGAAAAACTCCATATCCATGTACACGAGAGAGAAAAGGGACCGTGGTCTGGCTTTTTCATGCTTTGATTTTGGTAGCAATGCTAACAGTATAACGCGAGGAGAAGAATAAGGGCAGGATACACATATGCACACAGACTGCCTGGATTTTCAATTTGATAATATATACACATATGCATACAGACGGAAGAGACAGGCTAGCATCAATTGAAAATTATTCTATTGTAATGTATAAATTCAAGCTTATACGCACGACGGCACGAGACGGAGTAGACAATAGGCAAAAATCATTAAAAAAAATTTGTTTAAAGATTCAAATCTTAGCACGATGGCTCTGATATCAATTGTTGTAATTATTTTAATGATCATGCTAAGAATAAGAATAACATATATTAGTTTATGGTTCGAAATTCATATATGCGGAAGACATTATAATGTATGAATATTACCAACCATATCTTCATCTCCTTACTTCTCAAAATAATTAGTTGCTAATGGGTCAAGCCAAAACGATATTGAGAGGAGATGGGACCTGACCATTATATAGAAAATCATGAAGTCGGCCTATTACCGACTCTAACCATAACTAGGGTTTACATAATTCCGGCTCACATACTTAAAATTACTACATTATAAAAAATAAAGCATGTAAGGTGTACAATGACCCAAGTAATCAGGGTCTAATTGAAGCATCATTACATCTAACCCGTAAAATTCGTAATCAAATGGAAGCTCATATAATAGAATTATTCTAACATATGCAATCTTAAAAGTCCACCTAGTAACTAAATAATTGAGTTTGTTTGTTTGCTAACATTTTATGCAGTAGCAATAAAGCAATTAACTAAGGGGGGCCCTTGCTATACAATGAATACCTTAGTATGAAAATTGTTTTATTATGTTCACATTATTGAAGACACCAATGGGTCATATGAATTATGTAGTGGCTTTTAAAACCTAGTGCTATAATGGTGAGCCAAATTTTCTTGTAGATAATTAATTATGCAACAATTGAAGGGCTAGGTATAGCTAGCTTGCATATGATCGAACGAGGTGTATGCCAAATTTCTTACCTAGACACGTGGTGTTTTGTTAGAAGGGGAAAAATTGAAAGATCTTCAGATATTTCTACAATCGAATTTGTCGCATATATAATGATAATCGTGTTTATAGTGGATGGAAATTTAAGTCTATAGTTTCGACTGTATATATAAGAAGGTCGAATAAATTGACAACAAACTATATTTTAGAAATGTATTTTGCATTGAATCAAAATTTGTAATTTTTCTTAATCATGCGAAACATTTCTGAAACTATAACTAAATTACTAAGAGAAAATCTAATTAATAAGGTTACCTATAGTTATTAAAAAAAAGGAATTTATCACTCTAAAAGAGAAATTTTGAAAAATATCACAGGTTAAGATCATAAGAAAAAAATTTTTCCATATTTTTAACACATCAAACTAAGAGTAAGAGTTATTTAAAAAGTATTTTTTTGGCTAAATACGTGTGAGATAAAAGTTTTCATGTTTGGCTAAACGTAAAAATAATAAAGTGTTATTTAGAAAACATTTTTTTTCAAACATGTTAAATAACTAATTTCTTTTTTATTTATGTATTTTTACTAAAAAAGTTATTATAGAAGTAATTCTACTTTAGTGTGAAAATACGTAACTAGTTAATTGTTCTATTTTTCATCAATAAAAAGGATTTCTCATAAGTGAACTTTTTAAACTTAGCCAAAGGGTTGAAGTCGAAGAAACATTGATTTATGCTATAGACGGTTTTCTATTGACTCAAAGCGATTAACATGTCCAATCCATAAAAAAATACTTAAAAAATAAATTAAGCAAGTACAGAAATATGCTAATAATGAAATTTATTTGGCTTATAATTAATTTTAATTTGCTGGCAATTGGTAGGCATGTCTTATTCAAAAAATAGTGTGTGTAGAATATGTGATGCTGAGAGATTCTGAGTGGGTTGGCAAAGTGAAGTACAAATTGACAACAAGTGAAAATGTTTGGAGAAAAGATATAGAAAATATGGGAAGAATTATGCTTTTTGTACACCATCGGTTGACAATTTAATTTTATTTTTATAAACAACACGTCTATGCGTTGAAAATTTGGTCATTGATTGAAAAAAAAATGCTAGTAAAATCAATGTACAAAAATTTGTCAACTCATACGATATCAAATTTGATGTAAAACATAATGTACATGTAGTACGATTGATATAAGAATGCACGTATCTGTCTATTTTAATTCATTACGGTTTGGGTGATGGGATTGTAATAGAATATTAAAGATGATGTTGATATTCCCTGCACAACAATAAGAGAGGCACATGCCAATAGCAGCATCAAAAGAGCCCTTTCTCAACTTTTCTTTATGAAAGTTTTTCTTCCTTTCATTCCCCACATCTTCTGGTTCAACCATCCTTATCTTATCACATTTCAAGCCCAATTCTTTTCCTCAATAAACTTTGTCACATCAAACTTTAGCCCCGACCTCACCCCTCAAATCAAGGTTTGGGATGGGGTGGGAGTAGTTGAATTACACTTGATTAAATAGTTATATTTTCTCATGAATAGAAAATCTTTCAAGCCCTAATTACTTAATTTGTTCTCGGATCGTTATTTGCAACTAAGCTTTCTATAAACAAAGCTTTCTCAACTACAATTGACTAAGCTTTATCGACTCTTTACTTTCGACTTAGAACTTTAACCCATAATTTGTTCCATCTTAACTATCCTAGCTAGAGGTCTCCCTTCCCTACTTCAAATATTCCAATGACAATCCGACTACTTTTTCAAGTCCTCTTTTAATCTTTCCCAAGTGTTCCTATATATCTCATTTTTCTCAAACTTTCCATACTCACAAAAACACATAGATTTTCTTCCAAAATCTAGTTGTGAAACCTTAAGCAACATAATCAATATTCCCCATGCCAACAGTACGTTCTAGTCCATTCCACCAGATGGAAAACCCTGCCTTACTATCATTCCTCCAAAGAACCACTCATACCAGCGGCAAGAAACCGAAATCCGGGAGCAGTGGCGGTGGCGGGCTCCTGCGCATGTTCAAACTCTTTCCCATGTTAACCACCGGCTGCAAAATGGTTTCACTGTTGGGCCGCCAAAGAAAGCCTCTACTAACCGATGGCGCTACCACCGGAACTCTATTTGGATATCGTAAAGGACGAATGATTTTATCCATACAAGAAGATCCTCATCGCATGCCAATCTTTGTCATAGAACTTCCTATTCTCACAAGTGCATTTCAGAAAGAAATGGCTTCTGATATACTCCGAATTGCCCTTGAAACTGAGACGAAAACCCACAAGAAGAAAGTGCTGGAAGAATTTGTATGGGCTGTTTACTGTAATGGTAGAAAAATTGGGTACTCCATTAGGAGAAAAAATATGACAGATGATGAACTTCATGTTATGCAGCTTCTAAGGGGAGTTTCAATGGGGGCAGGTGTGTTGCCAAGTCCATGGGAGAAGGAAAAAACAGCAGCAGATGGGGAACTGACATATATGAGGGCAAGATTTGATAGGGTTGTGGGATCAAAAGACTCTGAGTCATTTTACATGATAAATCCAGATGGTGCATTGGGACAAGAACTTAGTATTTTTTTTGTAAGAAAGTACTAGGATTAATGTGTAACAACAATAGCCTACTAAAGTGAACAAACTGATCTTCGTTTGCACTTTGAATTTTCTTTTCGTTTTTTTTTAAAGGATGATGTTTCTTATTTTGTTTTTGAGAGAGGGAGGGAGGGAGGAGGATATTCATGTCATGGCGTTGTGTTGTGTTGTGTTCGCTTCGTCACATCATCGTGGAATTAAAGCCCGTAGTTTAGCTCTCGACTTCGAATCTTAGCCCTTAAAAACTGTGTCTCTAGAAATAACAAACACTATGATAGATGAAAATCCCTATTGGTATAAACTCAAAACTTGCCAAATATTGGAGAGGACATCAATTGTGAGAAAGAAAAATAATCTAGTGTTGATCAAACTCTTACTTTCGCAATTGACGGCGCCTTTGGTTTATTGTAAGCAAAAGATTGCAACAATGATTAACCATGGAAAGTTGGCAAAATTTATGTCATTGATCTGCCAAATTGATCGAACATATTGGGTTGAATAATTAACTCTCTCCGATAAATTAATTGTGGTTTTAATATGTATGTGAATTGAGGGTAATTGCAAGCCTAGCACTCTTGATTTTTCTTGTTTTCTTAGTGGTTATTCAAATGGTAGAAATTGATGGGTGTCGTAAAACTTGGAATATTATTATTTCTACAATTTTTGAGAGGTTTGGCGAGTGAAATTCTATTTGATTGTTAAAATTTTCATAGTGGAAAGCTTAAATCTTTCACACACACACATATACTTCTACTGTAATTCTGAACAAGGATCTCGAAAACAAACAAAGGAAATCGGCCTTAATTTCCAACAAATCCATCTTTTGTCATTTGCTTATTGACTCCGAAGCTATGTGTTAGTTTATATTAAACCCTTATTTGATGAAGATTAAAATTAGATTTTTAGTAGATTTTGATAAAACGTGCAATTGAAAAATTGTAGATCCCATAAAATGAGTAATTAAAATTAATTGTTAATTTTGACTTAGATTAAAATTTGAATTTTATTTATCTATCAAATAGGGGCTAAACAACGATTTTTGTATAAATGTATAGTCGTGTAGATTTTCGTTTTAACTTAAAAGTTAAAAAGTAAACTTTAACTTGTAGGAAAACTAAAATGGTATGATTTGTATGTTTTCCACGTATCAAATATACACCTAGTCGTCCTAAATAATACTTAAAGGGCTTGTACAACAAAAGTTTTGATGGGGTTACCAAGCTCTTGAGCTAACCATATATATTTGTAACTGTTTTCTATGATCAACTGATAAGCAAGCAAATAGCTTTTCTAATTTTAAGGGGGTTTGACGATCTGTTCACTCATTAAATCAATGAAAGGAAATTCCAAAATCTCTATTTAAGGAAATATGAACTATAAGGGTTCTTTATTTTCTTTATGAAAAATTGCAAGTATAATTGAAAATGTTCAAAGTTGGAACTATTTTAGATCGAGAGTACTTGTTCAAATTGATATCGAATCATATTTTCTTTAAATATTGTAAGGGTATTAATATTATTAACATTTTATTAGAGTCGACTAAGTACAAAATTGCCGAATATAAGAGAGAAAAATTGAATTTGTCTATCCCAGAGGCAAGGGATGATGTGGAGAGTGCACCTTTTTTGTCCAAAATGTGAGAAAACCGCAAAAAAGAGGTGCTAATACTGTCATTTCTTTTTGGGCTACTGTGATAGGATGATTCACTTGAAGAGATCATTTTCCATGATCAGATCGAATCATGTTGTACATGAACAGGCTTCGTAAGATCTAGTATAATTATAATAAGTGAAATGGAGGCCCAATTCTATTCAATGGTTCCGGACTTCTTTTATCCGACCATATCCAAACAAACCTAATCACTTTTTGTGTGGAAATTACACTAGGCAAATAAAAAAAAAAGGTAATTAGCACATAACGTCTCCACATTTCACTATTATTGTGGAAAACGTCCTTATCTTTTACTTTTTGGTATTTTCACAATTATTTCCACATTTCATTGCGCAAAAGGTCAATTTTCATCCATTTTCTCAATACTATGAAATAACGAATATACCATTATCCTTAAATAAAACAAAAAGAAAAATAAAAAATCAATTGCAACCATAGTCCTAGATTTTTTTTAAAACGCAAATGAGTCCCAAATAAAAGGGTAATTAGCACATAATGTCCATATATTTCACTATTATTGCGAAAAACGTCCATTTCTTTATCTTTTTTGACATTTTCACCCTTAATTACACATTTGATTGCGCAAATAATCTTTTCTATCCATTTTGTGAAATGATAAATATATTATCTTATTTAAATAAAAAAACTAAATAATTGATTAAAACTATAGTTCCAATTTTCTTTTTTTAAAAGAGCAAACGAGTTCCAAATAAATTATTAAAAAGTAGAAATTATTTTTTTTTTTTTGAAAAGAAAAGTGCAAACGAGCCCCAAATAAGTTATTAAAAAATTAAAAATTATTTTTTTTTAAAAATAAGTGCAAACGAGTCCCAAGTTTATTATTTAAAAATTAGAAATTAATGCCCTGTTTGGTACACATTTTGGGAGTAAGAATGTATTTTTACTGTTGATGTGATAGGGAATATGTGGTTGAAAAAAAAGAAAAAAGTTATTGATGTGATGGAAAATACTATTTTATTGAAAAATATGTGGTTGAGAATGAGAAAAATAATGTGGCTCAAACAGGGTCGAAATTCTTTCTTTTTTTTAAGTGCAAATGAGTCCAATTAAATTCATTTAAAAAAATTAAAAAGTACGAATGAATCCCAAATAAATTATTTTAAAAATTAGAAATTAAAAAAAAATCTTTTTTAAATAAGAGAATATATTCATCATTTCACAGTTATTTATTGAAAAATTGGATGGAAATGAATAGAAAAGATGATTTGCGCAATCAAATGGATGTTTTTCTCAATAATAGAGAAAGATATGGACATTATGTGTTAATTATCCTTTATTAATTTATTTGAGACTCATTTGCGCTTTTTTTAAAAATCTAGGATTGTGGTTGCACTTGATTTTTTTTTCTTTTTATTTTATTTAAGGGTAATGATATCTTCGTTATTTCATAATTTTTAATTGAAAAAATGAATGAAAATGACATTTAGCGCGATGAAAGGTGTAAATAAGGGTGAAAATGCCAAAAAATAAAAGATCGTGATATTTTCCACAATAACAGTGAAAGGTAGTGACGTTTTGTGCTATTTACCCTAAAAAAATAATAATAATAATACCAATTTTACATTTCAACGTTTTATTTTACAAAAGTATTTAAATTTTTTTAAAAGCAAAATATATCAGATTTCATTAAAAAAATTTCGCTGCCCTGCACAAGAATGTTGCATGTTGGACCGTCTCCACCCCCGCACCTCGAGCATCTATTACTTTTTCCAACCTTCCGAGGCCATAAATTATTGGAGTAATGAAACGCATGCCACAAGAGAATTCGAACCAGATCTCGAGCCTCCAAATGCCCTTCTACCAACTGGCCGACCAATTCCCATTTGAACTCTCATTTAGACCATTAGCAACTGATAAAATTTTGTTTGATCCGGTTGACGACCCGACTCGAATAATATTACGTGTTTTTAGTGGGAGATTTTCTGAGGCTTAGTCCATGGAGCGTCAGCCCAAGCCAGAGCTCTCATGGACAAGCCTCCCGGGGGTTTAGGGGTAGCACCCCCGGGAAGTTTTTTTGGCTCGTTCATTGCCCATTGTGAATCATGTAGGATATAAAAACGCAGTTTTGGTGATTAGAATTTTTTGGTATGATATAGAGAGAAAAATTATACGGCCGCACTTTGTATTATTTCCCTAATAATAGTGAAATCTCTGCAACTATGTGGACGTACGCAAATTGGCCGAACCACGTAAATATTGTCTTGTGTGTGTTTTTCTCTATTCAGTGTTTCTCACATATTGAGAATTTTGGATTGATCCCTACCGTCACTCAAATTGAAATGCCAAACAAGTCAATTCGGAATACATTCCAAGCTGAATTGTGTGGCATAGGTCCAATTTTTAAGTCTTATCGTTATTTGAAATAGGGAAAACTCTAAATTAATTCTCTATAAATCCAATTGAAGACTGTGAATTGTTTGTGATGTTGGAGTACTAATTTGTTCTCATCGTATGAATTTCTTTTAGAGGCTAAATATTTGGACAACTTGCTATTAAAAAATAGTTGTAGATCAGATTTAGAATTGTTACAACTTATGAAAAACGTCAAAGATATACTTCCTATTTCAAATTCTATCTAAACGCAAAAATTATTCGATTTTTGGATGTCAAAACTTGTTTAATTTTCGCAATACATAACTAAATACCAACAATTTTTTGGGCCTATTGATTAGTATTTGTTCGATGAGATTGAAAACAATTCAAATCTTTACTAAATTATCAAACTTTTCAAAATTATGTTTCATTTCCGAACTTGAATGTTTAGAAACTTCAAGTGCACATATTTCCATTAGGGTCACTTTATGATTTAATGAAGATTAAGATGATTTACATATGAGCTTAATTAGGAACTGATTTTGCAACAAGAATGAAATGTTGAGATTAATTTACTTATTTTTAATGATTGAGTACCAACTTGCACATTAGATAATAAGTTCGACCTCCCCAACAGTATCCTCAAAAAAAAAAATTAATAATAATAATAATAACAAGTACCAAGATTAATATATAAAGGATAATTTTACAACATTATTAGACTTACAAGTGGAAATCTTTCAAGAAATGGACTGTTGCAAGAAGATTGCATATAAACATAATGATAAACACTTGTAATTTGTTGAATACTAGACACTTGCATACAAATACTAGAGATAATTTGTCTACACTCCTTGTTTTATGCTTGAAGGTCCAGTACCATGGCCAAATCCAGGACTGTGGCCAGGTGTCGTTGGCCGAAAATCTCCGCCTTGGGTCTCAGTCTCGAGTAAGAGTTTATCGACTTTAGGGCGATCACTTTCTGCACTACTGCCTGGCTTTTGTGCTTTATATTCTGAAAACTTACCACGTAACATGTGATTATTGACGCTGGTAACGCGCATTGCACGTAAAGTTTTCTCTTCATTAGTCGGAAATTTACTGCCATTAGTATTCTTGTCTGTCATCAGAGGCCTTGCCTCGGTAGAGAGAATTCCATAGGAGAAAAAATGTGAAAGAAGAAGAATAGTAGTGCAAATGACATTGGCTTTAGCCATTGCTACTTAAAAGAATTTCTCTAATTTCCTTGTTTCTCAAGAGAGGGAGATTTTTGGTGCTTAGAAATAATTTTCTCGTCTGAGTATTTATAGAAGGAAAATTGGTGTAATTACAGAAAGCCCTCTACAGTGAAAATGTAAGATATATAATAGAAATAGATGGTCAAATGTTGCCTGTATAGCCCACTCTCTCATGTGCTTATATGCAACAAAATGAAAGCTTCTTAGATTCAAATTTTAACTTCTCTAATTGTCTATAAATTAAATACAATGTTAACTCAAACTTATTAAATTAGTTCCTCTTATGCCTAGGTTAATTAAATTGCTGCAAATCTGATGTATATTTGATTATATTTAATATCATTATAAAAGTGAATATTTGTCTTAGAAAAATATTTGATTATATTTAATAATGTTATAAAAGTAAAAATAAATCCTCACTCACTATCTATGCTGGATGCTCTTTGGTGCTACCTTCCCGGTAATTAGTTGTGCCTACCATGTAGCAAAACTGATTGCAAAAGAGGAGAAATCGGTAGAATTCTACCAATGATAATAATAATAATGTTAAAAGACGTCACTATAATCAATATCCATTTGGATAATTATATACCGACACAACAATAAATTACTTTTGTTTACAAAATACTAAAATGTTGATTTTNATTGCAAAAGAGGAGAAATCGGTAGAATTCTACCAATGATAATAATAATAATGTTAAAAGACGTCACTATAATCAATATCCATTTGGATAATTATATACCGACACAACAATAAATTACTTTTGTTTACAAAATACTAAAATGTTGATTTTGGAAAATACAATAGTTTTGTAACAATAATTTGCCACACACTAAACCGATTCTTCTTGCAGTTGATTCTTTTACAATACCAAACCAAGCCATCACCCTATCCATAAATTAGGAGTGAAGGGAGGTTGAGTGTGGTTTTATGTGAGTTATTATTCAATTTAAATAATAAACTTTTCTCACCAACCCATATAAAAAATTAAAAATAAAAACACTGCGGGACGCACTGGCCTCTGGCCTACATAGGCAACCCGAATAAATTTTCCAACAATAATAAATATAATATGCACGATTTCAACCAATCAAGAAATGACGAGGATTATGAAGAACTTTTCAAAGTTTTCAACAAATACAAATATACGGCTTTGAATGTTTTTCACGATGGTTAAAAGTATTAACCATCATTTAAATCACCATCATGAACGTTTTTAATATCAGTTGTAGCTACATAAAACCCTTTTTCATGAAAAATGTATGCGACGTTTGATTCAATAACGGTTGTTAACCCTATCAAAAGCTTCCACGACAACTTTTAGCTGTTGTTCGAGTTGTCTATTATTTCAGAATCGAGGTAAATAATTCAGGAACTGTTCTTAGAACAAGTTGTCATGCCTGTAGTTTCTTTAGTCTTTTCAACTTTTCCTCCCAATTCAATTTGAGTTTCTCCAAGTATTTATGTACCAAGTTGGCTTCCGGTGGTGCAAATTTACCTGTGTTGATAACATGTCGCAACTGTACCCACTTACTAAAGAGTATAAAAATATTTGAATGGTACAAATTCAACATGACTTGAGAGGGACTGACTATTTATTATGCTCAAAGGTTGCTGGATTGACTGAATAACCACGATTTTAGCAATTCTTATCTTCATGTATAGAAAGTTTGATATTGCCACCAAGATGAAGAATCACATTAATGAAGGAGTTTCATATTTTTTACTTACTATCAAATCATATTTTCATCAGGAAATTAAATATTTAGAAGGGATCTCCAATAAAATCTTAAGTTAATCATGACGTTTGAAGAAAATTTAGGAGACAGACTTTTCGTACTGTGTGATCAAAAATTTAAAATACAATTTTTATTTTTAGACAACGTAACATTAATGAAAATAAGTCAATACAATACTACAATTATGGCTAATTGTTTTCATACTTTGCGAGAAATCAAGGATGGAAGTAAGGATTTTGCGGGAAATTGAAATTTACGGGCAATAATTCATCAATATTTACATCCAATTTTTAACACATTATCTGCCAAAGAACAATATCAATTATACCTAAGAGGTCAAATTTCGTTAAATTTCGAAATTGCTCAGATCTTGAACCAAAAAATCCTCCATCTAAAATACTAATTTCAACGATATCATCATTTCCCACTCACATTCAACCCTCGAAACATACAAAACTCAATCAAAATCATATATGGTGAACATACTCAAATATTAGACTGAAAACTTCACTTTTGCTCGCGATTTTTACTTCTTCAAAATGTTCAAAAAGAATTCAGAAATTGCAAAAAATTCTTCTATGTTTGAAACCCTTCTCTCTCTATTTCTTCGCCACTAAATTCATATTTGAAGAACTTAAGCCAAAACTCAATAATTTATTTCACTAACGAATGGATAATCAGATAAATTAACAAAAGGAACGCTCGTTGAGCGTAAGCAAGAAACCTACACTTAAAAAAAAAAAAAAGAAGCAACTACAGAATTTTTGAGAAAAAAAGGATAAAAAATTTGTGTGGGGTCACTTGATATCACATGACCCCATATGGGTCCGCCCATGGACATGGCATATAGATTGCTAAAATTCGCATGTTCGTAAGAGTACAACAATTATAGTTACGAGAAGCTGACGAACTATATGACTAGATCGTGATATAGGAAAACTAATCATGAAGATGACACATGAAATGATCGGTCTTTCTTTTACTATATATCTCCCAGTTTTTTGTCCGGCCAAGTTTTTCTATTTGGACAATAACTAGTGACTAGAGGTCAGTAACATGTCTCCCTCCTAAGTTTGTTTTTCAATTTCACCTTTTAATTTTAGTGAAGTACAGTTTTTATTTAAGACAAAAAACAAAACTATTTGGGGCGGCGGGGGTGGTGGGTGGTGTTCAATGAACTTATTAGTCTTAATAACAGGTCTCCCTCAAGCAATATGGACTCAAAAATATTTGTTAGAAGTTACAACTAGGCAACGGACAAACATATATCATGATTTTTTTTATTCCTCAGTTGTGTCGAATCTAGTCCAAATCAATTTATCATATTAGACACGTCAACAGTTGTTTTGTGCAATTTTCAATTAAGAAAACTACTTTCTCAGAAATTCCAAGCATATAGATACCTTTTTCTAGGCAGATTCTTCAAGAAAAGGATGTATTGCAAATTTACCTGTGTTGATAACATGTGGCAACTGCACCCACTTGCTAAGAGACTAAAACGATTTGAATGGTACAAATCCAACATGACTTGAGAGGGACTGGCTCATTATTATGCTCAAAGGTTGCTGGATTGACTTAATAACCATAATTTTAGCAATTCTTATCTTCCTATATGGAAAGTTTGATGCCACCAAGATGAAGAATCACGTCAATGAAGGAGTATCATATTTTTTACTTGCTATCAGGAAATTAAATTATAAAAGGGATCTCCAAGAAAATCATAAATTAATTATGTCGTCTGAAAAAAAAATAGGAGACGTATAGAATACATCTGATGTGATGAACTAGACATGAGAAAACAATTATTACAAACACTTGGATACAAGAAGATATTGATCGACGATTAAATATGCCAGACATGGCAAATAGACAGAATTCATATGTTTGTAAGATTACGACGAGCTAACAAACTATATGACTAGATCGAGGTATAGCAAAGCTAATCATGAATATGACACATGAAATGAAACCATGGTCGTTCTTTTACTATATATCTCTGTCACGTCAAGTTTTTCTTTTTGGACACTCACTGGCTTGAGGTCAGTAACATCGTCTCCCTCCTAAGTTTTTTTTTTTCAATTTCACCATTTAATTTCAGTAAAGTACGGTTTTTATTGGAGGGTGTCCAATGAACTTATTAGCCTACAGAGCAAGTCTTCCTCAAGCAATATGGACTTAAAAATAGTTGTTACATTACAACTAGGCAACGGACAAACATATATTATGACTTTTCTTAATTCCTCAATTTTGTCGAATCTAGTCCAAATCGATTTATAATATTAGATGTGTCAACAGTTGTTTAGTGCAATTTTCAAATAAGAAAACCATGTTCTAAGATATTCCAAGCATATAGATAGATACTTTTTCTAAGCAGATTCTTCAAGAAAAGGATGTATTGCCTGGTTGACTCCCAATGTTGGGGAAGTTTGGTTTCACCACTCAAATTGAGTTATCCTGTTGAACTCAAAAAAGTGGAGACTTTTGCTGTTAAATCTCCACTGCTGAACTTGAAAAAGTGGATACTTTTTGCTGTAAATTGTGTACTTGTACAAGTATCTGAATCTGACTTTCATAGATTTTGGTAGATTCACTAGTAATTATGAATATGGTTGAATTAAAATGCCACTAAAAGAGCAGCAAAAATCATGTCCATCAAATATGCTCAAAGAGTCTAAAGATTCTTAGAACTTGGAAACTCTTTCGTACAGGAAAAGTTGGGATGGCTAGTTGAGACGTGTAAATTTGTATCAACCACTGATCAAAACTTCAGTTTATAGCAATTGCACACCATAACGTTTGTGCCTTTGTGCATCATTCTCAATTTGGTTGTGAGTTTCTTGATGCCATATTTTACCTTCGAAATCGATTTAAACTAAATCCCAACTCGTGTCCATGTCGTGTTGCCAGATGGCGTCCGCGCATGTTTTGCTAAGCTCGCAAGTCACAATTAATTGCCTATACCTAACTTCGACTTTTGGGTTAATATATGTTTTGATTTTTGTGGAATAGTGTAAATCTCTTGGGCTTTTGTGTTTTCTTATTTCATTCAAGAGTAGACCATAATCAACATGATTCATGCCAATAATGGAATCCTAATTTTACATAAGCGGGGTCAGCAACATACAGCCTCCATCATTTCAAAACTCTTTATTCTACATACTCATTTTTTAATCACATTCACAAAATAAAATATTTTGTACGTAAATCAAAAAAAAATTTCTCTATTTTTTAACCACACATTCTCCAAAAATTCACCCTTCAATACTTTGTTTTTGCCAAATAATAGCCATCAAATAGGGGCAAAGTGATAAGATAAAATCTCAATTAAGAGTCCAATACAATCCTTCTACAAAATTCAATCACAATAGATGCCAACACCTACAAATACAACTCTCAATTCATTTCCGGGTACTTTTGCAACCTAACACGACCCACCCCATGTAAACTATAGTAGACTCGAAACATGAAGTACACATGATGGATGCTAGCTAGGCCAGATCCACCATCAAGACAAGACAAACTGTAATGTAATACTTGTGTATGATAACAAATTTGGGCAACATCTCCCCTTTAATACGGACTAAAGCAACCATCGAAGCTAACCTAAATAACTTGAATATAATAGCGACTCAGAGAAATTTAATCATCCCCTCGCAAGTGCAATCTTGTGCTCAAAAGATCTAATGTCTAGCATCCACAGTTATTGTTTAATGAATAATTCTATTTGTACCGAATGGGGGTTACCGAAAATGTGCCACCACCCTTTCATATGCGTGCGGGGCCCGCGTGAAGAACCCCACACCCTATCATAAGTATAGGTAAAAAAATTTGGTAAAAAAGAGAGAGTGCATATAGCATAACCCTTGTTTTAATTTATAGTTTTTAGTTTATATATTTTTGTCTAATTCACCTCGACAGAAATCATAGAAAGGCTGGATTTGACAAGTGGAGCTCTGATTCTATGCATTGCAGATAAAAGCTATGTATTGTACATTTCATTCTTGGCCTGAGATATTCGTTTGCAGGAAAGAAATAATCCTATTATCCAAATAATTACGACTTTTTACATGTCAGTCAAGATTTAAAAATAAAAAAGAAAGCATAAAGATGTCATCGGATCAAGTGCATGTGAAAGATGTATTGAACAAGAAACTTGAGCATTTAAATAACTAAACAGATGTCTTCTCCAAGGATTTAAGCTGTTAAATGAGGTTGCTCAACGTACATTATTAGGATTCGTCACAATATAGACATTAAGAAACAACAATCAATGCATATCCTTCTGTTAGTAAGTGGTGTCATAGTTAACATTGCACCAACTGTCCAAAACTGCAATTAAAGCAATTTTATCAGAGATCTAGAGTTATAGCTTACACAAAAGTTTAGTTAAAGAGCAACGGTTGAAGTCGAGCAACATCCCTTATTACAATTTCTTTCAATACACATACCCCTGTCCGGGAGCTAATGCAAATATCTGAGGGGTCAGCTTGACAAAAGCCTAAGGTAAGAAGGAAATCCAGAAGAAGGCTTAGGCACCTGATGCCCAAGAGCAGTAGCAATTTCTCTTTCCTGAGTATCGATATCTATCAAGAATTTCATGCAAGAAACGTCTGAGTCAGCATCGAAATCAGAAAATTGAGTCCCTTCATATTTGCTGATACATTGCTAGGCAATGCATTCAGTACGGAAAATTGCTTGGTGGACTGGCGCATCCACGTTCCCCACTAAATATCATCTGGTCAAAGAGTAACAGAGATGAAATCAAAATGTTTCAGGGTTGAAATTCTTTGTATCCAGATTAGCCTAATTTAATTCAACAGAATTTCCATCTACTACCTTATTATAGAGCTTATTCAATGGGAAGACCATGTTCGAGTGAGAGAAAAGGCATTCTTTACAGAATTAAGTAAACAAGTCCCTTTTCTTCATCAAAATTCAAATGAGATCCCTTGATCCTTCTTCACCACCACTTATTCATCACCCCCCCCCCCACCACCACCCCCAATGCAGCCCCCGAGTTAGTCAAAATGAGGGTAGGGGTGGCCAATGGGGAGGGTGAGGATGAGGTAGGTAATTGTGAGAAGGTAATAAATTGAAGAACTGTAACAAGGGTAAACTTGACAATTGATGTGAAAAGAAGGCGTTAGCAAGAAGTTTTGTAGTCAGGCTCTTTTCACTTCGACAGTGGAAAGGGGCATTTTGGAAAGAAAAAAAAATCACCATTTTCTTAAGAGGAAGTAACTTTAATGGGATGTATGAAAAGAATTGTCAACGCAAACTACTAATTATCTATATTAGATTGTGAAATCCTAAATTATCAATTACACAAACTTGGCGAGTGAAGGAAAAGGTGAACACGAGCAATTAGTCTCTTTTTCATTGATCTCAGGATCAGAGAGATCCTGTAAAGACTTTGTTGTTGCTCACCTCAAGTAATGATTAAGATTCTATTGGCTGAAAAGGCTCCAGTTTACAATATAATTAACCGCACTATCTGCCCCAAATACCGAAATGCTTTGGTTGCTTCTCTTAAGCATTTATTTTTCTCATCTCTCGACCAGTGCTGCAGTAATAGTACAAAATAAGAGATGAAATCATTAGGTTATGCCTTCATAGTTAAAGCAGGCCAAACACATTTGAGAATTTAGTGGGTTACCTCTCCAAGTGCGTTTAGGTTATTACGAACACCTTTCAACAATTCTTCTGCATCTCCCTCCCATTGGTAGAACTCGAGCTCCCTTTCTTCTAGGAGTTTCTTAGAGACCTTGTCACAGCAATTTTAGCTCATATATATAGATTTATATGCATGTGTTCGCATGTATGTACATATAGATAATGTGGATTCTTTGTGCCAAAAAATATCTAAATATTCATTCATGTTTTCATCTGAACAGTGAATTTAAAACCATTTAACAAATTATGAAGGAAAATAACAAATTGTTAAAAACTATCAACTGCACAAATAAAGGGAATACAACATAAACAACAAAATAAGCCTTGTTCCAACAGATTTGAGGTTGGCTACATGAATCTATTTCCCTGCTAGATTGTGTGAAAGATCCTTACCCACCATAAATAAATCAATACCCATTACAATGTCAATTTTATGTTTTATTTCCTTGACTAGCACCTGCTTCTCAAACTATATTCCTGGCTGAGGATTGAGATTTGAAGTATGTAAATCTAGAGATGATTTTCAAAAGCTATTTGCACTACTTTTCTCATGCTTCGACTCCCTGGTTCTTTTAATTGTTTGAGTGATACTTCGACACAAATCAATATCCATCCCAATACATATACCTTTTGCTTGTATGATGCAACCAAATATAAAAATACATGATGCTACCTCAAGTAACCCCACCCCTACCCCAAACAACCCAACCCATACGCACACAAAAAGGGAAGATAAAATAAATATATATATATATATATATACACACGCACGCGCGCTAAGAAGGAGCAGTGCCACTTACTTTACTTCTATTTTATTCATGCTATTCCACCATTATTCATGTAGGGTAATAAATAGTTAAGTTGAAACCTAATATAACCTCGAGATAGTTCTTCATTACTCCGCATGGTACAATATAGATCTTGGAATAAAGTTATCAAGATAACAATCATGGGTGAGTGAGTAATTACAATCGACTGTTCACCACTATGACTCAGAATCTTAAAGGATGTAACCCAAATTCTGTATAAGTGGAAAAAGTTCTTTTCCTTTTTTCATTACTCACGATTAAAAATGAGCTTCAATAGCTTCTTGTGATCCCATAGCTCATTTTTGAGCCATTAGCAAGCAGATGATTTTCATTCAACATGGTATTATGCACAAAGACGGATAAAAAGTGTAGATAAAAAGCATGTTTGACCGGCTTAAACAATAATTTAAAGCCTTGCCAAACATGCTCTAAGTTCAATCCTAATGTACACTCGTGTAATACTTCTTCATTCTCTGCTAGTGCGATAAAAACCTTGGAATAAAGTCATCAGGATAGAAAGCGAGGAGTGTTCTGTAATTTGCGAGTTTCCATTAACTGCTCATTACTAGGACTCAGAATCTTATGAGGATGGAATCCATATACTTGATAAGTTGAAAAGTGTGTATTTATTTCATTATTAATGATTAGAAACATGCTTCAATTGCTTCTTGTGATCTCATAGTTTATTTACAAGCTATTATCAAGCAAGTTGTTCACATTCAACGTGATATGATGCACCTAACATTGCCTTTGAAGTCCTATTGACAATATTTAATGAAGATGCATTATTATTCAAAAGCATTAAGAAAGACACGTTGTAAAGATCTGGGGTCCAGTTTAGTTGTAGTTTTAGAATGTGCTAAAGATGGAAACTACAGATTGTACTAGTGTTCAACAATATCATGGCAAAGAGAAATTAAATGCAAAACTATATTTGTCAAAGTTAGTGATCCAAAATCAAGGAGTTTTTATTCCATGATTAGCATAAACATCATACATCAAATAGATGAGTGAATGAAGACTAGTAATAGGAACCTGTTTTGCTATCACTTGTCCACCAGCAATGTGTGAGAAATATATATTGTAAAAGTGGCAGAGAAATAAAGGGGGACTTTTCTCTGCAAGTTCCTCCAAATACTGGGCATACGTTACTCCTGGATTACTAGGTTGTGGAATCACATAACCCTGTTGGCTAAACCATTCTAAATCTTTGGAAAGACATTCTGACCGTTCTAGTCCTGTCTTTCTGAAGTAAACATCTGCAACAACAATGGTAGTGCATTAGACCTTAAGGAGAAGTACCATGGTTTCATCATTTGAGTTTGATACTAAATTTGAAGCAAATATAGAGATGAAACATTACCTGGCTCTAATATTAACATAATGCGACATATTAAGACCCAAGTTTATTTCTGATGTAGTAATGAACTTCAGATATTGTAATGAATTGCAGAACGAGAAAGTGACAACTAGTTTCTTGGTAATGTTGCTTAGATAGGAGTATTAAAAAACAGTTTCAGGTTATTTTTTGGCAGCTTATTTAACCTTATTAGAAGGCAACCATATTGAATAGCTATAAATCAAGAAATATCAGAACTTCATTGTTTTGGTAGGTTACAAGTTCTTTTCTCCAACTCAACAAATTTCATTGAGGCCCTAAATTTCAGAATGCAATTTATCAAATATATATGTTCCAAGAATTGAAGTTCCTACACTAATTAAAAAAACTCAAAATATCAAACAAATTACATATGAAAATTCAAATAGATTTGCACCTAAAAATGCCATGAAAATAACTGACAGAAAAGGAACTGAAAATAAGCCTATACAGCTACAAACTAGCGTTATCCCCAACAAATTTCGAATCTGCTACATGAGTCCTTTTTTGCCATTCTATTTCGTTAACTAGATTCTTAATAACTACATCGCATAGCATTAATTTTGGTCTACCCCTCCCTATCCTTTCTTGCTCTATCAAAATCACTTCAACCTTGTGAACCAGAACCTAATAGGCCGACTCAAAAAGTTTCACAACCATAAAATTTGTACTTCACTTCATTTATCGAACTGAATATATTGACCAATAATACATATAATAACATTATACCAAAAAAAAAAAAAACACACACACACAAAGAGAGAGCCAGAGAGTAAAGAGCTTACAAGAAACATCACTGGACTCATCAACAATGCGCTCAACTGTACTAAAAACCTGCTTGCCATCCACCAAATACTTCAAAAATCCCTCCATACTGGGCTGCCATGTCTCCCCACTTTGATTATTATCATCATTTTCCTTATCCAATGAAGAATTCTCCTCTTTTTCACCATTCTTTTCCAATTCTTCATCATCAACAGATAAATTCTCTTTCCCTTTCTTCTTGCCACTGTTTCTCAGTTTCATTGCAACAAACCTCATTTCCTCAGTGATACCCTTCATTTCGCCCGGGTACTGTTTCCTGTACCTCCGCCGGCGCCGCAGCACTGGTGGCGGGCTTTTCCCATTTTCTACCATTCCGGAAGATGACCCTTGTTCTTCATCATCATAACATTCACTAACACATTCTTCTTCGGTTTCATATTCACTTTCTGAACCTGACAGTAAGGAGGGTGTCGTGGAGCTTGAGCGGCGAAAACTCAATGGGTTTTTGAGTACACGATTCTTCGATATTGTGAAATTGAATAGCTGGGTTTTGGGAACTTTTTGGTGTAGTGAAGAAATTGAGGGTTTCAGCAAGGAGGTTCCAGGTGCAGTAGGACACAACCAACGCGCCATTCCTCTCAGCCTGGTTGCTTATTCGAGTATGTGCAAAGTAAAGTAAATTTAGCATTTTTTATAAGAAATTAAAATCAAATTTTTAATAAAATTTAAATAAAAGTTGATGAAAGATATTATAAAAAATTGTAGATTCAATAATTATATAATTAAAATTAATTATTGATTGAAATTTTAATTTTAATACGAATTACTTTTAACATAAGTTTTTGTACTTAAATTTGTTTGATAATTTATTTCTATTTCACCTTCAAGTAAAAAAGTTGCACGGCCGGAAAACCTAATTTTATCTTTTGTTTTTTTATGAAATCATTTATTTTTCAAGTGAACTTGAGAAGCAATAAAAACTTGAGAAGCCTTAAACTGAGTGACCTCTCGAAAGAAAAAAAAATTGGGTAGTAAAATTCGCTTGAAATTTTATTCGAGTGCATAAAGTTAATTCGGATGCTTGCAAATATCGAACCAAAATCAAACTATTCAATTCAGTTTTATTCTATAACTACGCTTGAAACCAATAATTCCATATATATGATTCTCATTTGTTTTCAATTCATTTTAGTTCTTTTTGAAACTCAAGAATATGTCCATCGCTTAATGAGATTTGAAACTCTACATTATAGTTAAATCATTAACACAATCAGATCACCAATTTTCTAGGGAGACATTTTAAATGTAGATGTGATTATTTGCTTCATGATGAAAAGGTCAAGCATAGGAGCTTATTGACTACTCGAATAGTATTATAAAAGCATCTCCAATTAAAAGACTCTATTTTAATTTTTTCAAGAAACATTTATTCATTTCACTTCATCGTTTAACATATTTTTTTTATATGTCAATAGCTAATAAATTCATATATGAGTTGAATAATTTAAAAGGTAAAGTCCTGAAATTTGTAATTTATTATATGCAATCATTATAAAATAAGAATAAAGAATCGATTTAACTCTCAAAATTTTAGAAGTCAAATCCACTATATATTTTTAAAAGTTAAATAGTCCCTTGAAACCTACATTTAAGCATCGACTTTCTAAAATGAAGAATATCTTGTATTTAAAGAGTCTTAAAAATAGTCTAAAAACGGTATCAGACATCCTCCGGATAATTGTCTATCAATAATATTCTTATTTGAAGCAAAGATAAAAGAATATCATCACAATACATGTTACAACCTTGTCAATTTATTAACAATTAAATATACAAATGTCATAACATATTCACAACATCCCCGAAAACCTATTCAAGGCCACAAAATCAGTTTGAAGGCTGAAAAGGAAAAAATAAAAATAAAAGAGGGCTTCCTTAAATAATTGATCCCTCAGTCAAGCAGGGGATGTGACCACTCACAATGTATCAGTATACAAGAAGGTAACTGTATACAAAAAGTTTCCAAGTTTCCCAGAGTTTCGGCATATTGATCAGTAGAGTTGCCGAAAAGACGAGCCTTGAAATTTGTATGATGTTATGATGGCATCCCGTAGGAATTTAGAAGCAGTTCTAAAAGTTGGGACCAGGCTGGAGAGGGAAGAACAATCGTTTGAATTTGGCACATGAGGTGGTAGCGGGTTTTGCTAGGTAACATATTGGAAATGTATGAGACTGCAAATCCTGAAATGACGGATTGACCAGGTCCTTGGCCTGGAGGAGTGGTGAGCAGCATCTGGAACTCTATATTTGAAGGGAATATTTAATATCATATCTGGAATAAAGCGGGGCCTATTACTCGTGGACAGGGGACAGCCTCCAACTCCATTCCACAGCACCAATACCATGATTCTAACAACTGCCCAAGTATCTACTTATATACACAACCTTTTCATGTATAATGTGCTTTCAGCTTTTGCAAAAACTCTAAAGTATCTCTATACGAAGGATCAGCACGGCTTAAAGGCTTGCAAGAGTTTACATGGTCTGTTGAATCCAATACCTGTATTGAGACAGCAAATGGATTTATAACATGTTTGGCACATAGGATTGTACAGTATTGGAAAAGATTAAGGAGTCAGAAAGAAGAAATATATTTTCCTGTTCTGTGCAATACAATCTAGTACTGCAAGTCCTAAAGGCCATGAATATGCACTACGAAGAAAAGAATCAACTATTCTAATAATCCCATACTTCGCAAGTTACATGTCTAACTAGGACCCTAAAGTTATACACGCCACCTAATAGTGAGATGGGTTTTGAGTCCATTAGTGTCATTATTGACTTATTGTATGGTCACAGTATGTCCTTTTATGATCTTATGTCATAAGTCATAATAGTTTAAAGCAAGCTGTTCATACATTTTATTCTTCTTTCCACAAACATGATATCAATAAGATTATTCAGTAACCAGCTGGTCAACTAAACTAGAAAAATACATGCAATCTCTAGCAAAGAATATACTCGTAAACCTTGCAGTTTCAGATGCATGGCCAAAAACTTCCTGCCCTAAATACAACTAGACTCCACAGTTTCATTATCTCACCCAATGGTGTCGACTAGATAACCAATAGCAAATTTTAAAACCTTGACTTGAGAGATTGCTTATCTTATGTACAATAAATTAATTACACATAATATCATATGCTTGTCCACAGATTTTTATGGCAGGGACCACGATACAATCAAATCAAGAGATGTCAAGCACAATATACTGGAGTTAGAATAAGGAAACTAGAGCATCAAAGTCCAGAAAACTTACAACAAGTTCACCAAATCCAGGATATGCTGATTCCATGGGTACAATCTCCATTCGAAAGGCCCAACCTCCATAGCCTTCCACAATTGGAGTTACCTTGGTCTGTTGAAATGTCAAAGAAACGTCAAGATCCCAATTTGCAGACACTCAGAAGAATTCAACAATCCACATAATATGAGTACATTACCTCACAAAAACTGAGAACCTCAAGCATCTTTTTCTTGTGAAGACGACGGAGTAAATCATTAAGCTCCACTAACCGAGGTGATCCACTTCTCAGTTCTCCTATCTGGCCATAACAGAAAAAATTGCCATCAGCATGAACTTTGTATGCGTTGTAATTTTCAATTTGAGAGGCTACAATTCAATCACAGTTCGAGATAAGAATGGAAACTGTGGAAAGAGGGCTCAATATATGAATGTCTCACACTTACAGAAGGTGCAGGGCGTAACACAAGACCCATGCGCCAAGGCATGTCTGCAAGTTTGCTGCCAAAATGCGGACAGCTATAGAATACCTGAAAGAAACACAAAGAGAATTGTTAAAGAAAATATAAGTACAGAACTGTTTAATTATGGCAAAGTTAAACAGGCATGTCTTTTATTTGGAAGGATGAAACATACAACTCCTACAGTATTGCTAACAAAATTACTCTTGTTTTCTGCTTTTGCTTGATACAACATCTGCTTGACAACCAGGCCTCCCATGCTGCAGGAAGAAAGGCAGTTATTATTTTAGTTACAGATTTAATGCATTTCATCTGCAAATGCTTACAAAATAGCCAATAAATGGATATACCATGAGAAACGGGAAAAAATTTCATGTGTGATTAGTGGAGATCTTTTTTCTTATTTTGGTGGTCATACATACTTCATCATATGTCATGTTACTGTCCAAAAAACTTATTTTCATCCGTGATCTCTTGCTTGGAATATAGTCATGTTTTGAAAAGATTCGAACAGACAGGTTTAAACATACTTTAATGCAAACAAGCTTGAATGAAATAGAGTGTCATGAAGTACAGATCAAGTTTTCTTCCCATGCAAGAAGCATACTTTTTTTTTTCATTCTGTAACAGCTTAATCCTGTACTAACTTCTCCACACAAGACTTTACAATCACTACTTTCTCTACTGCCCTACATACATCAGCAACATCTGCAAAGTTAGGGAATGCATATTGATAAATTGATTGAAGTTATCTGAGATACATGCTTGGACCATTATTCTCGAACTCAAAAATTAAGGATCCGTAAACTCCATTACTAAATGAATTGTAGCATGCAAATTGAAGACAAGTGAGAAATCACCAATGTGCAATATCAATCAAGACATCGAGATTCAAGAAAATGAGCATAGGACAAAGTTAGAATGCTGTCTTGCCTATGAGTTACAAAGATGACGGGCCGATCCCCAATGCCCGCAGCAACAAGTTTCTCTAATAACATGGAGCTTACTTCCTGCAAAATTTGATAAGGTTAATGCATCTACACAAATCATATAGCATCGAGTAAAATGCACCAAACAGAAGAACTTCCAAAACCACGAGTGTTTCAGCAAAACACGTTCAAAACAAAAGGGAATAGAAACAAGAATTGTAAAGAGAGCAGCATGAGGTCCTATATATACTTTTGGTGAACTGTTCCAAAACAACTATAATCTACACTGCTGCCTCATTTAACAATATAGATTTCTTAATGGATAATAATTTAGGACCACTACTCAAAAATTGAAAATTCAATCCACTAGCTTAAAACAACATCTGAAGAAGTATAGTGGTGCACAATGCAAATAATGGTCTTTTTATGGAAATACATTCAATGTAAAAGTAGTCAAGAATTGCAAATATATTGACATGATAATAAACTATGTAGACTTTCAATGAAAAAAAAACAAAAACAATGCAGATACAAAGACCATGCTTACGGTGAGTCCACTCAACACTACTCGATCATCTATTTGAGGAAAAGGTCATCAAACTTCGCATATAATTAAGAGACAAAATGCATTTAAGTGTTAAGCAGACAAAAATCATGAGTTTACTCCCAAAGTAACATCAAATGTGTATTAGTGAAGATTTAAAGATTTACAAACCTGTAGAGGTAGGCTTGCTCCAGACCACTGAGTAAGATTTGTCTGCATTAAACAGTAGATCAGAAGTGAAAATATGAGAAAAGGAAAGAAAAAATCCATTGAAAGACCTCTTAATTCATATACCAGAAATTAAAATTGAAATCTGGTTCCAATTTCAAATGGAAGCAGATAATGTCAAACGCTAAATTATTAAATCAAGAGATGTGAAGTGTTCTGTAATGTTTTATAATAGCAAAGACCAAACCATACTAACCTTGTATTTGAGACTAAACAAGCGAGCATGAGGAAAGTCAGCCGAAAGCCACTCCCCGGGCCAAAATGTTCCTTGTTTCCCAGCCTCTTTATCGATCTTCTCTACAAGGCCAGACTTTGTTGATGACTTGTCCTCAGATAACCGCCAAGTTTTGAAGGGACCCCCACGTAAACCATGGACAAAGACAACATCCAGTGGAGGAAGCTCCATTTCTGAGTAGCTTTTATAGCCAGATGTTGAAGCAGGAGAGCTATCATCACCAAAAGCTCCATGCTCCTTTTCAGCAAAATCTTCATTACCTGGTGATGATTTATTAGCATAGTTTGGCATTCTTTTTTCGATACACTTCCAATGTGGCAATTCAGGATTAATTAAAAATATCATGTCAGCATAGTGATTGCAAGTATTTTTCTTGTTCAAATAACTTCCATCAGGAGCATCGTCATTTTCACAATTTTCACCAGCTTCATCACAACAAAATGCATTTAATAATGTTGCCCTGGCATAACTCTGAACTTTAAGGTCACTGCAGCCTGGAATCTGTCCTTTAGCACAATCCTCAAGCCATTTACACAAAAACTCATCTGCTGCAATTTCTTTCTGAACCTTCGGAAGAGCCGAAAGAACCGTTAGCAGCCGAGCTGCATGCCTTCGAATGTGAGCTATATCTGGAACTCGCAAATTGGATTGACCACTAGTGTCTACCCCAGAAGACTCACCAGGGGCAGATGGCACTGGATCATGTGCTTCCAGGGCCCTTGATGCATCATATGCTTCAATCGCAGCTAGTTGCTCATAATCATCTTCCAATAAAAGGCGTCTAAGTAAACACAGGACTCCAAAGTCAGTTATTTTGTTTTGACAAAGAGAATCTTCAGCACATATTTCAGTTAGTGCTTTAATCCCTTTTAGGGTGGCCAATGCAGAATCTGCAGCACTAATCTTTGGTACTTTGTCTTTCTTAAGATACTTAAATGGTCCTGCAAAAGGTTCACGTGAGAGAAGATCGGCTAATGGAAATGCATTATCACTGTCAGTAGTTGTCCCCAATTGTGTTCCTGCTAAATTAACAACAGCACTTGCCAACTGATTTGTAGTCTGGGAGGCAGAAACAACATTTGACTGGTCAATTTGTGTCTGCAAAGAATTAAAACTTCCATGACATAAAAAAAAAAAATTACTATATAAAACTTGTATCACAACTGAATTATATAGAGTTATGTAACTGTTAGCTTCAATTTAGAATGCACCAACATACCTTCACTTTATCACTTGTAAGCTGAGCATTTCCTTTTGTTAAGGTGGTCTTTCTGCAGCTCAGAGCATCTGTTAACAACATAGTTAACCATGCTTGAGATATCAGTACCGAGGATGGCCCATAATCTTCAAGAATATGTGAAAGGATATTTATTGCTGAAGAACGGATTGTGTCAGAGCTGAACTTTTCAAATACCCAAGGAAGCAGAATGGCTGACCATTTATGGCTCTCTTCAAGAGACATATGCAGTTCCCCGGAACAAATTAATTCCAAAGCTTTTGCCAGCGATTCTTGGACAGGTTTATGCTTCAACGTTCGTTTAGCACTTTCTCTCATCAAATGAAGACCCTTGTCCATTACAACTTTCTGTGATTTGGGGCTTCTCTCAATAGAAACCAATAACGCGGACAAAGCCACATGAGCCAAAGGTATGTCCTGAGTTTTGCTCGCATGAGAAATAGTACAAAGAAGACTGAAACTCCAATCAGAAACAGAATCATTTAATGGCAAATTGAGGTCCTCTAAGAGCAACCGAGCTACCAAACTTCCATGCCATTTTACTGATCTCTCAGGTGCCATCAAAGCACTCATGACCGCATGTCCATCCCGATCCAGTTCTTGAATATGAGAACGATTAACTTCAGATGCCATTGCCCAGTTTGCTAGAGCCCATGCAGCGAATGGAACAGCCACATGTTCAGAATGTAAATCATCCCAAAGGCCAGGAACAACTGCAGAAGATAGATTGGCTTGCACTGGAGAATTTTCTTTTATTTTGTTAAACAAGAGATTCTTTGGCACATTTTTCTCTGTTCTTGAGTGATGGGCATCAGAATGCTCTATCTCCACAAACCCACTAGCTCGTGAAAGCCCTAACACTGTGGTACCTCCAAGAACCTTGATTCCAATACCCTTCATTCCTTGGTCACCATTATCATCATCTTCATCCCCATGTTGCTCATCCCAATGCATTCCACCCTCCTCAATAACTTCAATAGCTGCTGCAATATCTCTCATTTTTGCATTTTTTGGTAGCAGGGGCTTAAAAGATAACTTTTCCACACCGTCACAGTTGGAAGTGACAACTTCCATAATTGCTGCTACAAGCATGCTCCTACCTTTCAATGAATCAGAATGATCAAATGAACTACGTCTGGACTGCTGCTCCCACAGAAATGCAGTACATCAATGTTAAGAAATTGAAAATCATCACAAACCCCTTAAAATCTGCAAGGCTAGATATCCAGAACTGGGCTCTAGTAAACAGAACAGGTATAACAAAAAAAAAAAGTGTGCATTGCGAACTATGATCCAAATAGTAGTATTACATTTCTGCAACTTCCTTGTACAATATTTATTATTCACCAGACTAATGGCTATTTAATTAAACCACCAAATTAACCCAATTTACAATCACATCAGCGAGGATAAATTACCAGTTTCACACAATGGCCAATGCCGTCCCCCACCCCATCAAAATAATAATAATAATAATAAGTAAAACATTATTACTTTCTTCCTTACAATTTCTCAAAACAGTGATAAAAACCACAAATGCTGATCGACACCATCCAAAATATTATCAACGTTGCCTAACATATTTCACCTGTAATAACCAATCACTTAAAAATCATGTACAAAGTCTACCCCCCATCACCAACCAAAGAAAAAATGCCCAATACTATAACAAAAATGAGCTAAAATGGAATTGATTGTGGAGTAATGGCACAATGATGTTACCATTTTGCTGACTTGTTGGGCTGATTGGGCCGGGTTTTTTAATTACTTGGTGACTGCTGCCTTATTTTATTAAAGCGTGTTTTGGTGAAATGTGATTTTCTCTCTTTCACTCAAAAAGGCAGATAGCCGGTTGTTTGATCCGATAATATCAACTTCGTAAAGATCTTGAGTGATTTGTATGTATTGAGGGCCGTGTTCTTGAGTGCCTGTGTGGATCAAAAGTCTTGTGTTGATGTAATCTTGAGTACTTTTTCTTAGTGCCGTGGAAGTGTATACTGGACAGTTTCATTGATTCCGGTTAATATAGTGATTTTCCGGTGGCGGAAGCTCAAAAGGGGATTAGGAACTAGCCTTAGGGCTAAAAATATCGTGTTCTTTCTTTCATTTTTGTGCTTTACAGTTCCATATTTGTTGATTAAAGTGTCTTAACATTTTGAACCTAATCATAACATTGATTAATTCACAGACATTCACAATAGGCAAAATAAGAAAGAAAAAGCACTCACTTTCTTTGATCGCCGAGGTTGTGCAGCGAAAATAAACCTCAACAAATTCGGAACAGCATCAGGCCGTGAAAAGACGGCCTCATTCACATTGGCATCTGCGATTAAGTACGCCAATGCCCTTGCAGACTCAGCCTGAGTCCCATTCCCCTCTTTGGGCACTGCCACTGTCTCCAACAACCAATCCACCACCTTACCCCCACCTGCCTCAACAATGGCCGCCCTCCTATTCTCACTTGCAGCCACAATGTCAGCCAGCAACGCTGCCACCCGAAGCTCAAACCCTGCCCGAACCTCGTGGTTGGCCGATGACATAATTGACCTTAAAGACTGCCAGAGCACCGACGCCGCCACCCCTGTCCGCTTCATTCTATTCAATATCTTATGAAACGATTCATTTGACTTTTCAATCGCATTTTCAATTTCCTTATTTAATAAATACGACTTCCTGTTACTGGGTCCCGAAACGGTATCGTCTTCGGTTGGAATAAGCAAATAGGAAGCAACCAGCAGGGTGGCGGAGAGGGCGGCGAGTATAGAAGTTTTGGGCAGCAATGCGGAGGAGGATAGAGGGGCAGGATGGTGATTCTGGTGGTGCACGGCGGGAGGAAGAGAGACATTTTGGGAATTCTTCAGATTGTTCAGGGCATCGGTGGAATTTTCTGGATTTCGTCCGGTGCATAAGGCGCGGCGGAGGAGGGGAAGACGGATATTCCGGCGAGATATTCTGTACATACGAAGCATAACTTTATTCCACCCGATGGACGCTTCGGCGTCGGAAAACTGGGAATATTTCCAGAAGATCGTGAATTTAAAAGACGGTGGAAGAAGAATTATTTTTTCTTTCTTTTTCTTTTTATTTGTTGGGTTGGAGGAATTCTTTTTGCGAAGATGTCAATAGGCCGCTTGGCAACGTAGGAAGTTTTATTCACACATTTTAGTTACATAAAATGATACTCGCACAAGAGAGAAGCATAAATAATTTTATCTGTGTTGAAACGACGGTATCTAATGGACTGTTTTAATTATTTTCTTTTTATCCAAAATTCAATGAAATGTTGTCTTGGGACTTCTGTGAATCGATATGTGCAATTTCCCCATACATGTAGCATGGATTATTTTTGTTATCGGTAAATGTGAATTATAAGTATCATTACAAGATACTTTGGTGGAGTAGGTGAACGTGGAGATCGAAGGTCACGAGTTCGAATCTCCTGCCAACACTTCCTCGGTCGAGCCCGTCGCACAGGGCTTGCCTAGTGCGGTTTATCTCTCCTGTATGGTTTGCAGGCTATTGCACATGGAGCGAGGTTTACCCAGTGCGCACTCACGAGTAGCGGCTGCGGGTTTCATCATTACAAGATACTTTGGTGGAGTAGGTGAACGTGGAGATCGAAGGTCACGAGTTCGAATCTCCTGCCAACACTTCCTCGGTCGAGCCCGTCGCACCGGACTTGCCTAATGCGATTTATCTCTCCTGTGTGGTTTGCGAACTACTGCGCATGGAGCGAGATTTACCAAGTGCGCACTCACGAGTAGCGACTGCGGATTCCTACGTCAACAAAAAAAAAGTACTTACAACAACAATCTAAAGACCGATCACTAATGTCTCAAACTGAATCAAAACAACAAAAGTTACAACGAAAACATGACCTACTATACATGTGTTTTGATTTTTCTAACGATACTATCAGAATGCGGTCTAAGGCTTTAAAAAATATATATATTACGAGCAATCCAAATATGATAAATTGCGATGGCGAGTGCAATTTTTCTTGGCGATGGCGAGTGCAATTTTTCTTGGCCTTGTTATGCTGAGTCGTCTATCTTCCCTCCTTCTTAATCCATTTTAAAGCGCTTGAAATAGTGGACATTGCTCTAGTGATG
>CAIGRP010121904.1:0-14118 GCA_903798385.1 Fraxinus cuspidata
GTTCCTACTTTTGAGATGTTTGATTAATATTTTTTTCCATAAAAAATATTTTTTAAAAGTTGGTCATGTGACCATGTTTTTCTAAAAAACAAGGAAAACATTTTTTTTATAGGGTATGTTTTTATTTTCTAGGCAATTCACAGTACTTGTGAATAACTCAAATTTTTTTAACAAAATAATATTTTTCAGGTTGAAAATTAAGTCAATCAAACACATTGAATATGCATTACGTATGATACTTTCAATAACATTTTATATTCACTGCATATGAGTCTTTCAATAATTGTTAAAATTTATAGTATTTAAATTAATTTTAACTCACTAACCAGTTTATTTTTCTCTGTTGTCGTTTCTATAATATTTTAGAATTTCAATTAACTGAATCCCCCACAAACCACGATGTACTATTTCATACTATTTATGTAACACAAGTGGTCTTCTTGTTGATTTAATAGAGATATTTGTTTTATTTTATTTGTTAAACTTTTGAATAAGTAACCTACTTGTCCAGGCGATAAACTCTTTATTGAGCTCAACCAGTGTAAAAGGATGGTCAATTCGACTTATTTCTATAGAAAATATTACATAGTTATAGAATTGCTGGATTTTTGCATTTACATAAAATTCAAGCTAGGTAGCTCGGATTTGTGAATATGTCACCTTTTAGTAGATATTTGCCACATATTCGAACACTAGATCTTGTTCACGTTATAAGAGTTTTGTGCTAGATTGTAAGCTAACAAACTAACAATGATACACATTTGTTATAAGAATGAAGCAAATAGTTTTGAGTCAATTAAGAGAAAACTTTCAATTTGTACTAGCGAGTTTTTGGTCTATTGAAATGTATATAAAGTACTCCAAGTATTATGAGGTTCTAATAAATGTCACGAAGTCGAGATTTGACTACGAGAAGTGTTATCAAATATGAATGTTACCCGCATCCTCCCATCAATTGCTAATTTTGCTTGATAGCAAACACGGGTCGTTCATTCTCGCCTCATTGTCTTTTTCATTTTCCTCTCTATGTCAAACAAGTACAACATGAACATATTTCTCAATTCATGTAGTAAAATGAGACTAGCCTAAGCAAAAAGCAAACACAAACCAATGACACAATTGCTCACGTCACATGACCATATAAACCAGAAATTTTGTTTTGATATTACAAATATTAATTTCTTTGGTTGGTCAATCACACAAACTTCTAAACCATAAAACTTTCTCCCAAGCCCTAAGCACACATCTATCTATTGGTCACGTCACTACTAAAACTTTGAGACATTTATAAAAAAACTAGTAAAGTATTATTGTCGAAGCGTGAATTATTCACCTAACTAAAAGTGAATGAGAAGCATTGACGGCTTCTCTTACAGCACCAACACGTCTGTTTCTTTGATCTTGTTCTTTGCCATTGCGCATCGCAGCAACTTCCTTCTCCATAGAAGCTACTTCTCTTCGCATTCTCTTGGCCTCTACTTCCATTGCCTTGTTCAATGTTTCAATCTTCTTTGCCAAATTCTGAATGATTTCCACACCAAAAAAGCCCATTACTCAAAAGGATAGAGAAAGAAGGGGGAGGGGGTTATGTCATGCAAAATACAACAAAGAATGCAGCAACAAACCTCGATTGCGCCATCTTTATCTTTAAGGCTTTGATCTTTGTCATGGCAAGCTTTTCGCAGAGATATAACCTCCTTCTGCAGCATATCATACAATGTTCCAGAAACATAGTCTTCATTTTCCATTTTCGTTTTTTCGCTCTCATCCCCATTCTCCTGGGAAGTAATCCTTCCATTATTTTGAGTCTCTTTGCTGACACTGTTTGGTTGATTATCTTTCTCGTCTACATCTGAAACCAGCTTATCACCTACTGCTGGTCCACTACCATCATCAAATGAGCTCGACAAATTCTTTGCATGCTGTAACAATGCATAAGCACTACTTGTCCGGGATGACCCAGATTGAAAAGTTGTTTTTCTAGATAGAAACCCATTGGAGGATGTCCTGGACAAGCTTTCTGCTCCTCCAAGAGACTGCCTTCGTGAAGTCCCATTGCTTACATTTCCACATCGTAACGAAGCACGGGAAATACCATTTTGACATGATTTAAGCCTTTCCTCTAAAACTTTAAATCGCAACAGGTATTTTTCCTAAGAAACAAATCAACAAGGAGGATATTTAGATCAGATAAACATCAGAAACAACAGTTAGGGGAATAAAAAATCTGTTTCCTCACCTTTAACTGTGCTTCTGCCTTAGCTGCACGCTCTGCAATTGCCAGTTTATCTTTCAGCTGGTTCATTTCTCCCTGCAAAGGTTATCCAGAAATTTGAAACGATTAGATGGTGGCTGGAACTATTGTACCCTAGAAAATGGACGAGATATTCCCTTCATCCATTACTGATCACATTTTCATCTGGAGATGTCTTGAGTCAATCTCCACTTAAAACATGCACATCCTTTTGCAAAAGTTTCTCGAACAATAACTAAAACAATTCCTCTACACATCACTTCATGCCATTTATCATATCAGGAACACAAAATACCACTTTTCAGAACTTGCCAAGTCGTTAAACTTGGACAAAGGAAATACTGGAATCTGTAATATGATAGATAGTTCAATTCTCGAGCTATTGTTAAGTTGCAGAGGTAGAAAGTAACCTAGCCAAGAAGCAATATTTTTACAATAAAGTCTGGAAGCGCAATCATCTGCAAGTAGAACCTAATGTTTGAGATATCTATGCAATTCAATATAACATACAGGATTACGGATTACTAGAAGATTTTTATCATAACTATGTAACAACCTAAAATTCTTGTTTAATAACATCACCCTATGATTCTAATTAAATTATTCACTAACTCATCTCATGACAAAACCAAAAATGATGAATCAACATTATTAGAGTCCCTCGACAACAGTTCAGTCTTAATGTATTGTAAATTTATAACAATTATAACAGAAGTATCAAATTTCATAGAACATTTAAAGTGATAATGATAAACATGCCTGATAGAATTTTCTTTCTTCAAGCCACTGCTTTACTGGCATTACTTTGTCGTTGGCATCTTTCCAATCATTTGCCACAACAGCAGCAACACGATTTGCAGAAACCTTAGCACGAGCTAGTTCACGGTCTAGTATCCTCTTCTCTTCCTGCACAAGATTTGACGTCTTAAGAAAGGTTCATCATATCAATATATAAGGTTTAAAAAACCAGAATTATCCTTTTACATTTATTTCTTGCACTTTCCGCTGGTAATCACGTACAGCATTGGCTGCAGCCCCACCAGCCAAAACTGCCTCCTCGAGATCACGAACGGTTTGAGTTAGCTTTTCAACCTCAGAAACCTTTTGCCGATGCATTTTATCCAATATTTTATTCTCCTCCTAAATAAAATCAACATGTGTAGTGTAAGAATCTACAGCAGCAGCTGTAACTATTTTGCATGCATTCATTTAAACAAGAAAAGCTCTAAAACAGGTAAACCTGGCATATCTCAATCTGTTTCATCAGCTCTTGGTTTGTGTTCTGGAGATCATCAACCAAAGAAGCTTTCGCTAAAGCCAACTGAACTGAACGTTCTGCTTCCAAAAGAGCAGCCTCTTTAGATTTAGTAAGACGATCAAGCGCTTTGTTATCGTCTTGTAGCTTTGCTACCTAACAAAAAAGAAGTTCATGAAATTGAAAAACTATATGTATATTGATCCCCGGCTGTAGAAACTTTGATTTAGCATACAAATTGAAAAAGGAAATGTCATGAAGTTGATAAGTACCTCCAACCTTGCCAGCTTCAACTCAGCCTCCAGCGGTGCTATTATTGCCTCGATCGGTGGCATCTCATCATCTTTCTGGGCAGCATGCACCCTCCGCAGTGTCGCTTCTGCAGCATATTGTGTGGCCAGAGCTGCTTTTCTCTCTTCATTTATTTTCTTATTCTCTAGATTCTAAAATTTTTCAAGTAACTCAAAATTACATTGTCAGCATTTATTTCAAATCTCAAATTTTATATGTAGCTTTTTTGTTTTAGAAAGACGTTGAAGGGAAGGAGCTGAAAATAGCAATTCAAAGCCAAATCGTGAAAATTTAAACAGCTTGACATGTACCTTGCTTTCAAGGAGAGATTCTGTCGCTTTTAGCTTTTCATCTACTTTATTTAGCTCGTCAGTTAGCTGAAAAAGCATGAACATGAAATAGTAAACAAGTTTTTCTTAATTACTTATTTATATGATCAGCTCACCACAAGACAAATAGTTAAAACAAGTAAATAGGGAGTAAAGAAGAGAAGTCAATATGTGTAAAGTGACACTGCAAAGCATTTGAACCAGTAAACTTAAATTGATATACCTCTTCAACTGCCTTCTCTCTAAGGCGCTCAGAGTACTTCAAAGCCTTTACTTTTGCATTGGCATCTCCCAGCGCTCTATCTTTGTCTGCAAATTTTGCAATCTTCTTTAATAAAAAGTATATTTAACTGAATTTTTTTTCCCTCTTTCACCAAAAAGCAAAATAATGAAGATTTTTGTGAGGCTCTTTCCACTTGATCAAGGAGTTGCTTGCTACTTCAGCCTTCAGATAATTCCAGTGTACAACTTAAATAGCCTCACCGAAATTCATGTGGGGCCAGGCAATTCCAATTATATTATACTGAAGAATAACCAAAAACCCAATTGACTAACACACACTATTCTTCCATGTAGTATAGTGTGCTAGTTGACCAAAAGCACTGAAGAGAAGATCAGCTAAGCGTTGAGGAAAAAAAATTAATTTTGCTTTTTCATGTAGGTAATGTTTTATCTCCTGTATTTATCCAACAGAAGTTTTGCAGTTTCTGTTTTATTTATTTTGATAAACACTCTACACATCTGATGAGCAAAGATATAAAAAACCTAAACCAAACACCTTATGACACCTGAGAACAACTCATAGCCATAAAACAGGGTATTATTACATGTTAAAAAACTGCATATTTAACCAGGCGATTTTTCTCTATATTTACCACAAATCAAACCCAAAATTGTCATAAATTTTAATAATTTCTATAATTTTAGTTTGATAATTCCAAGGCCACAACTGGGTGATAAATGAAAGCGAAAAAATTTGGTTTTATGAATCCACCATAAAAAAATGGTATAAGATTAGCCAAACTATAAATCTCAAAGCATAATAAATACAAGGATGCTTAAAAAGAACACCATGCAACCTCTTGAAGATGGGAAATGATATGCCTAGTACATTATGTGGGCAATTGGAGAGGGACCAATAAATTTGTTTTATTGTTCACTCATCACCACATCCACGTGCTGTCCAAATTGTTCTTGATGGAAATTTGTCTTCTAAGGCCAATACTAACATTATCTGCACGTTCGAAGTCTTGCAAAAACTCCACGTCCTTTCTCATTCCATTGAAACACAGAAAAATAAAAATGAAAATCTATGTCGAGTGACCGCCTTGTCCCAAGTCATTTGCAGTGGAATCAAGATTTTGAGATTTGTATTTCAACCGAACATATGGAATCCTCTACACAAGACAAGAACTCAAATCTCCAAAGGTAGCTTTAAAATTTGAAGGAAATGTATTAACTCTTCCACAAATATGATAATATTTCTCAAATTTCAGCAATTCAACTGAAATTGAAGAAAATTCTCCATCGTATATTGAAGTTCAATTCTTCAATAAAACGTCAACCATTTCACCCCTATCGTTTTATAGCTCTCTGCTTGCATGTCTCCGTTTAAATTTCGAAAAAGCAAACGCTAGTTCTTCCCATATTAAACAAATAATAATAATAAATTCTCCAGAAAAACAGAAACCTTGAAATAGAAAACCCACCTCGGACTTCGTTTTCAAGGCGAGTAAGCTCGACACGCACCGGATCGGAGCCATGTAAAAGGGTAACAATATCATCCACCTCAGAACCAGCTTGATACAAAGCCGTGGATGGCTTCTTCTTCAGCTTTGACGGAGCCGATGACGTCTGCCTCTGCTGCTGTTCCGTATCTCCACCTCCGTTATAATAACTCCCCATTCAATCACAAAACACACTCACAGAATCCCAATTTTTCGGAGATTACGTTAAATTATATAATATGAATTTCTGTGCCCTGTCTCTATAAATAATTAGATATAAACAAGTGGGATTTGGATTGCTTTTAGAATGAAAGGGCACTCACTGTCAGTTTTTCTGTAGAAAGTGTAAGAGAATGGGGCAGTGTTTGCGTATATATAGAGGAAGATTACAGGTTTAAATGAGATTAATTAAAGCTTTCGTATTTCATGAGGTTATTATTAGCTGTAACGCAAAACACGTAATACCGTGTGACTGCACACGTTTTATTGGCCCTGACGTGGGCCTTAAACAAATTTATTTATTTATTTATTAAAAGTAATTATTATTTTTAATTAGTCATTAGAATTGGATTAGACAAGTTTAACATTTTTCCATTGTAATTTAATTTCCAACGGTCACAACACACACCAGTTTATTTGTGTGGTCCATGTACAAAAGAAACACCAATTTACCGTTGCAAATGCAAAATTGACTTTTGTTTGAAATAGAATAAAAAATGAACGATGAAGATTTCAAATAATTCCCACTATTATAAAAAATTTATGAAAAAACAAATCCAATATTTTTAATTGCTTTTCCCGAGACATTATTAGTGATTGTTGGGGGCACGTGTAAAGCAATGTTCTAAAAAGCGCGTCTAAATGGCGCCTAGATGCGAGGTGAATCGCTTAATGAGCGTTTGGCATCTCTAGGCACACTTTATTAAGTTATATTTTTATTATTTTATCTCTTTTTATAAGAAAATTTATTTGATTTTAACTTATTAACTTTTTATTTTTTAAAAGGTTTTTTTTTTTTACTTTATTTTCAAATTTCTAAACGACTTTACCTGTATAAAATTCAAAAAGAACTTTATTCAATAAATTTTAAGATAAGATTTAAGTTACAATAGTATCTATATTACGTAATTATGATTTTGAGACTTATCGTTTTGTTGGAAATTTCGAAAGTATGTAGGGTTGAACAAATCTTCAGAACCGGACCGGACCCAACCTGAATCGAATTGAGCGATTCTTCTTAAGTTAAATACACAAACGAGTATTTGAATCGAGAACCGAATTTCCATAATTTTTTTTATCTTAAATAAGCCAAATTATTTATTTTTCTCAAAATAAATTTGTTAACTAATTAATTCAGCTCAAACCCTAAATATGATATTTCTATTTCTAATTTTCAACCACAACTTAATTAAATTGACCTAAATTTTAATCAAATATACTATTCTACAATAGTGTCGTTTCTACTATTTTGAAATAATCGAATTTAAAGTTTGGTTGTGCATCTATTCATTATTGTGAGTTCCCTATCTTCATCTTATGATTTCAACAATCAAACATATGGAGAATTCAACAAAGAGAGGTGCAAAATATATCATGAGAATATACTATGTTATTTTATAAGAGTTAATATTGAACATATCATTAGTTGAATTAATGTAACGTTATTGTAAATATTTAAAAAATGAATTATTGTACAAAATTCGGGAATTGAACCGAACCGAATTCGAACGGTTCCATAATAAAATTTGGACTCGATTGTTCCACTTACTAAATATTCGAAAATTCGGGTTTGGTTCGGTTATCGAACCGGATCATATCTAACCCTAGAAGTATGTTTAAAATTTCTATAAATCTATTAAAAAATATTGAAACTATGAAAATAGTCTAGATTTTGTATTTTGAAAACTTAAAAATTGTAGAAATTATTAAATAAATATAGTATTTTTAATAATTTTAAATGTTTGGTATATATTTTTAAATTATTAATAGTTTTTAGAATGAGAATTTAAAATAATAATAAAAATATGTAAATATATTTTTTTAACACCTAGGCCCCATTGGCTTGACATACTCGTAAAATTTAAAGTTTGACCTTCATGTCCAGTCAGATTTTTTACTTTTTAGAACACGGATCATAGGTTAACTAAACATCTTAAATTCAATATCATTTACCTTAAGAGAGAGTATTATTATTACTCTTCCACTGTATTTTATCAGCATTATTCAACTGCTCTCACTCTTTCTTTTTGTGTTTGAAACAAATTTTCTAAATAATTTTTCACATTATCTTTTCACTATATAATTATTTCGCTATATAATTATTTATTTATTATATGTCACGATGAAAAATGGTTAAAAGTTTGTTAAAAATATTTGTAAAAAAAAAAAAATTGGAAAAGTAACAAATTAGTTTGACGTAAGTTTTCAAAATGTTGTTGTGTGCCCATAAAAAAGATAGGAGATCAATAAATAACAACTGAAAAATAACTTTTCGGTCTTTATTGTCTTTTCATGAACTCTAAAATTTACTTGAACAAATTGAGGTTTTGCTCTTGTACGGGTTTTGAGCATTCTATTGTGTCCCCTTTTTTGTTCACGCATTCCACATATCCTCGACTATTTGCATAAATGGTTATTGCCTACTCATTTGTGTGACTATAATATTGACTTTGCTACAGTGTTACATTAACTAAGAGATACTCCCAGTCCCAGGATTGCTACATTGTTATCCAATGCAATTGTTTGCATGCATAAACTTTGTATCGATATTTGATTACTGTCTACTAATTTTGGTCATATTATTTTATCTTCAAACGTTATTGTTAATTTTCATGCTGAGATCAAGATAAAAAATATTTTATATCATGAAACTTATGAGCTTACTTTTAAAATGCAATATAGGCTCGAATGCTTTAACGTGAATTTTATGCTTTATTACTTGTTTCTTTGGCCAATTTTTCGAAACATGTTAAGAATTTATTTTTGATCATTCACATGAAAATAATCTATTTGACATGTCATCACTCTTAAATGATAGTTATGTTTTCAATATAGTATAATTGTTTTCTTGTCGAGGTACGTTCAAGCCACTATTGTTGCAATCATTTATTTCTACAAGCTAAGTTGCTTGTGATCTTCATAATGTGAAGTCAATTTGATTTCTTATGGATAAATTACACAATATGCTACTTTTTGGAGTTTGATATTGGTAATTGATCAATGAAAAAGATTGCCCCTAGGTATGAGTTAAGTTGTATGTTTTAGGAGTGACAAAATGGCCGAATAACTTGTTGGCTAGTCAAAACTCGGCCCATGGACAGGTCAACCTTGTTTCGAGACGAGCCCGAGTCGAGCGGGTGGTTCATTCGACGATCCGAACAAGCCTAAAATTCACTAGTCCACGAGCTCGTCAAAAATGTGATTTTTTTTTTAAAAAAAAACTTGAGCTTGTGGGCACAACTCGTGCTTGAACAAGCTTGAGCTCGGCTCATCACTTTGACTCGGCTTGACCCATTGCCACTATTATATGTTTTTGTCAAAAATTCAATATCTATACTTGGTTAGAATAAATGATCGCCCTCCTTGTAGAATGAAGTTGTAGTCTATTTCGTCGAAGTCGAGCAGGGTTCATTGGCGATTTGAACAAGGCTCAACTCGTCGAGCTCGCGAACGGCTCATGGGCACGGCCCACGAGCCTAAAGCTCACTAGTCCACGAGCTCGTCAAAAATGTGATTTTTTTAAAAAAACTTGAGCTCGTGGGCTCGGCTCATCACTTTGACTCAACTTGGTTCATTGCCACCACTGGATGTTTTTTTCAAAAATTCAATACCGATACTTGGTTAGAATAAATGATCGCCCTCTTGTAGAATGAAGTTGTAATCTATTTCGTCGAAGTCGAGTTCTCTCAATCGGAGAGAAATGATGGGAATCATAATAGAAACATTATTTAATTTAATCTACAATTTAGATACTTATTTAAGGAAACATTATTAGAATTTTATTTATAAATCTTTTAGTACTTCATTAGTTGTTTAGTATCTAATTAGTTGGATACTTATTTTAAGGAACATAATTAGGAATTTATTTTTTAGTATTTTCCTACTTATGAACTAAATTAAATCTATATAAAGGAATTTATGCATTATAATAATTAGGATTTAATATTGAATAAACTTAAATTTTCTCTTTGTAAATTCTCTCCAATTTCTTCTCTCTCTCCTCTTGTTCCACTGCGTTGCATGTAACTTTTTTAACGTTAAAAATGACAAGCTCACAAAAATAGTTACTTTTAAGCTACTATTCATGTACTAGTAACAAATCGTGATTAATGGTCTTGATGAGATGATATCAACAATCTAAAATCAGCTATTTTACATGGCTTAATTTTAGTTTCACAACACTCATTATAAGCATTTTAATTCTGGTTTTATTTTGAACGGATATCAATTTGACTAATTTTTTGCAGTAATCAAGTGTGGTGAACAATCACACGAGTTTAAATAAATAAAAAAACCATTTTAAGCCGTTGAAGATTTATAATCAATTAATTATTAGAATGGTATTGGTGTGTGTGGGCATCATGGCAGGTAGGGTAAAATTGCAAAAAAGGTGATAAATGGCGGATAGATAAAGCATAAGCGGAAGGGACAAGAGCACATGGAGAGAAAGCGTAGAAATGCACATGCGATGCCTTAAAAGACAAAGCGTGAATCAATCTTGTTGGGTCCGATTCATTATTTCATAATGCACATCCATTCCCCTCCCGCACGAGCCCATAGACACCCTTCCATCGGGTCTTGATAAATACATCATGTATATGCATGTGTACGTACATCACATGCTTAGAGTATTATACAAAAATCACACTTTGAAAAACACTTTATTTTATCATTTTGTGTCACGGTGAAGCCACAAACCCACACCATCAAAATGTTGAACTTACTTCTATGGACCAAAAGACTTCAACCCAGAATCCAAACCTCTCTTCTCACATGGAATCACAAAGATTCGAAAGACTCACTAATAATATTCCAGAAAATCGTCTAAAGAAAGGTTAAAGAAGAAGAGAGAAGACAAACATAAAACTAGAGTGAAGCCCTAGGACCCTCCAGAACAATCAAATGTTTGGAATGAATTAGGGCAGCAACGTAAGCATCTATTTATATAATCAATTACCACCATTGATTTCAAAATAAG
This sequence comes from Fraxinus cuspidata, assembly GCA_903798385.1. Classification (NCBI taxonomy): domain Eukaryota; kingdom Viridiplantae; phylum Streptophyta; class Magnoliopsida; order Lamiales; family Oleaceae; genus Fraxinus; species Fraxinus cuspidata. The sequence goes on from CAIGRP010121904.1 coordinate 11,054, forward strand.
ACCACGATCTAGAGCAACTAGCAACTAATCTAAAATCAATACAACTAAAGTTGCACTTTGAAAATGCGATTCTACCATTTATATTAGGTCCAAATTTCGGGCTCAACTCGTGAATTTATCACGCAATAGCTAGTAACTCATTGGACCAAAAAGCACATATCATCATGGCCCAGATTGGACTAGATTGGCATCACAACCTAACATTTTGCACGTTACCATAATCTGAAGAAGATCAAAAAGAAAGACTTATGTTATCTTAAACGATTGACAAAAAGCGTACATATAACTATTTTATACAGGTATGGATTACATGCACTCGTTGATAGTTTGAAAATGATGGTTGTATATGCATTGATCGATACAATATAATATTGCATTTGAAACATTTAAAGGGTGTTTGGTGGGGATTAAAATTAGATTTTTAGTAGATTTTGATAAATATTTTTGAAATGTGTGGTTGAAAAATTGTGAGACCCATAAAGGATGTGGTTAATATTGATTGTTTGACTTTAATTTGGATTAAAATCTGATTTTAATCCTAACCAAACAAGAGCTTAATAAGATCTATAGATAAATCAAGAGGATACATGTCACTAGTAGGATTAATAAGATTACTGAGACGACATAAGCACATGTGAAGTTTTAATTATCACTAGTAAATGTATGATGGATCCCAGGAAAAAACAAACCAACCAACCAACTTTTATCCACATTTTGTACAGAAAAAGTGTGAAGGATACTGGTTAACATGCCTGAATGATTTCTATTGCCATCTAAAACTCAAAGATTTCATCAACAAATTTCCATCATTAACTTCAAAAAATCCATCGAAAAATAGATCACTGAAAATTTGAACAAAGATATTGCCGAAAAAAATCCACAGAAGCAACCAAAATTATTACTGTACACACAGCCCAACCAACGCAATTGTTAGCTAATGTATCCTCAAGGTAAATATTATAAAAGAAGAAAATCTCCATTTAACACTGTAAATGACTCGAATCATTATCACTGAACATTGCAAGTGAATACACAATCTCACTTGTGAGAAATTGACGGTTATGAATTTCAATATTCTGAGGGGTCCAACTTGCATGGAAAATCAAAGTTTGGAAATGGCAAATAAGGGAGAGAAACTTCAATAAGACTGTCCTATACGCACACGTGATAGAACCATTTATATAAATTGCGATACCTCAGACCTCGAGCCAATTAAAATGGTTCCAAGTTCGAGGTGTTGATCTAGATAGGCGATTCTACGACATCGGTATACAAGACTGTCCTACTGAAGCTTCTCTCTAGTTCAGGATTCGTGTGCTTTATTTTGGAAATTTTGGGGACTGAAGCACCATATTTCCAGTCCAAGGAAGACAAGCAGAAGGTCCACAAGACCAAGACAAAATTAGATTACAACAAAAGGGATAAGCATAACAATGTGATTCCATAAGATTTCACAAACTAAAACCAAGCCAATAAAATCCATAAAATAAAAAAAAAACACACAATGTGCACAGCAGAACCCCGCTATATACCATCATGCAACTAAGGAATTTATTGGCCAAAAGAGTGCCACACAGAAATTGCTTAGACCAGCAATATTCAAAACTCAGTCATTCTGTAACTTTCACGACTGTCACGCCTCGCTACCAAGGCTCAAAGTAAAAGTGTCACGCAGCAAGCCACGTAGGTGGAAAGTCAACAAGAAAGTCAAATAAAAACCCATAGGGTCAAAATATGAAGAAATCAGACAAACCGAAGTCCTTATACTGCAAGACCAATGCCCATGTTGAGCCACTGCCTCAAGGACGAAGCATTGCAACCTAAGCCGAAGCTCTCCGCTTAGAGAACCACCTCAAAAGTTTCTTCGAGGCTCCCAAACTCGCCTGAAACTCATAAAGCCAATGTTGTCCTCTTTAATAGATTTGAAGATCCCTTAGAAGTGATTGATGTAACGCCTGTAATAAAGTTTGTCAGTGTGTCAGCCTATTGTATAAAGCAGTTGACCCTTTATAAATGTATTAAATATATAACTAGACAGTGATGTGACGTCCCATTAGGGAGATGATGCCACATGGTTCTGATCCACGATCACCACGTCAGCCTGTATAGTATAAATAGTGTATCTTTGTAACAAAAAGGGGGAGGATGAAACGGATATAGAGGAAAGAACCGAGATTTGAAACAGATATTTGAACCTTGGAGAGAAATGCACAAACAATTGAGTCCATTCCCTATATTTTTGATGTGTTCATGAGTTATAAACTTGAATATACAACATAGCGATTTCAATACATATTATATCTATCCTTTCACATATTCCCGTTTTGTTATTACATCGATTAGTTTGATTTCAATACAGCGATCGTTGTTAGTGCAATCGCTTTTGTTCCACCCGTCGAGCTCGAACATTCTTGTGTCACGACTCAAAGTATCTCCCGCGTCCATTTTCCTCTTTGCTACCGCTGTCGATCTGATGGGAACGTGTTAGAACCGTACTTGACTTGGCTTGAGTTGGCCCGGCATCTGTTGACTCATTTTTACGGGTCAACAAATTGGCCCAATCTGTAGAAGCCAGACACTTAACCACGAAAGTACCTGTGGGAAAAAGGCCAGTAAAAAGTATTTTGGCAAGTTGAAAAAAGAGAGTTCTTGAAGAAAGAACCACTAGAGAACACGCAAATCCGATACTTATTTGGTCCTTGAAGAAAGAAAAGTCGATTGAGAAAAGCGTTTGTGGAAAATGAGTTTGAGCGGTGACAAAAATGCACCTTGGAGGCAAAGGATCGCCTTGAAGAAAGGGAGCCCTCACGAGCTGCCCCAGCTGTTTGCCAACGACCTCCACAATATAGGCGAGGTGGATCAAGAGGCGAGGGCAGAGTTGCTATTATGTGAAAATATATTTCGGATTAAAACCACCGCAAGTGTACGGTTCGTTAACAAGAAATAAAGTGGACTTTTTTTAGTCCGAATATCGTTCCCACATAGATTTATTTGATTTGATTTCTATTTATTATGACCTTAACCGAAACAATAATATTAAGTAGAATTAAATCAACTATGATGCA
>CAIGRP010121912.1:0-12649 GCA_903798385.1 Fraxinus cuspidata
AAATAGATATGCATGTTTTTTTTTATTTAAAATATTTATTTGGTTATGAGTTTTATTAAATCTAATTGTGCCTGTTAATTTCATATATTTATATTATTAAAGTTAATAGTTTTGGTAGCGGTTTAAAAATTAGATTTTAGGATGTTACATATTCAATAATTATCAATTTCATCCTTGAAATAATGAATAATATAAATTTTATCCTCCAACTAATCAATAAATGTAATCCTCAAACATTTCTATATCATCAACTGCATCCTCGAATTATACAATAATCTAAATTGCATCCTCAAACTGTTCAAAATCATCAATTTCATCCTTGACCTAATCAATCATATAATGTCATCCTCAAAAGGTAGGAATCAAACTCTCACATTACGACAGTCAGTTCAGCAGAGACTACCCCTCTCCCGTTCTTTGTACCACTACGCTCCTAGCTTTAGGAATCGAACCCTCACACTAATTAATTATTGATTGTATAGAATATTGTGATTGAGACTTTTATTTAGGCAAAACACGACAATTGACAATTTTTACTACTGCAAGAATTCGTTTTTCCCTTTCAACACTAAATATTAGAAAAAAGTTCTTGCTATTTACCCTAAAAAATTAAAATAAAACATAGATTCATATTATAGTAGCAGCAAGCAAAAATTAAATATTTGGGAACGTGAATTTCTTGCTTTTTCTTCCAATCATTTTTTTCTATCAAATGAGGTAGAATTATGAGGTGCAAGTAAAATTATTCCGTTTAAATTATTTATTTTCATGCCGATAAATATTATGCTAATGAAAGTTATGATATGAAATGACCATCCGTACCAAAAATATGATATGTTATGAGCTCTTATCGATTTCTATGACACGACGGTATGTTATTTTTGACGCATGATTTAAATATTTTATTCTAAATTGCACCATTAATTCGTGTCCTATTGAGTATTCCTATATACTCACCTATTTTCCTCCTACTTCACAGGTTAGAACGAGTCATTGGGTGGCGAGCGATGAGGTGAAGTCGTTGTGTCAAAATTTATAGAACTCAGTAAAAATAATCCGATATAACAAGACATTTTTTTAAATTTCAGTAATTTTTCTCAGTTTTATTTCGAAGGACTTATTTAGAAATCTAAGACATATTTTATTGGATTATAAATTTAAAACTGTGTAAAGCTCTATTTGTGAAATTAACATTTTATTATTATCTAATAAAATAGATATGCATGTTTTTTTTATTTAAAATATTTATTTGGTTATGAGTTTTATTCAATTTAATTGTGCACGTTAATTTCATATATTTACATTGTAAAAGTTAATAGTTTTGGTAGCGGTTTAAGAATGAGATTTTGGGTCGTTACATATTCAATAATCATCAATTTCATCCTTGAAATAATGAATAAAATAAATTTCATCCTCAAATATTCAAAAATGTATAATGTAATCCTCAAACATTTCTATATCATCAACTGCATCCTCAAATTATACAATAATCTAAATTGCATCCTCAAACTGTTCAAAATCATCAATTTCATCCTTGACATAATCAATCATATAAATGTCATCCTCAAAATATTCAAAAATGTAAACTTAAACCTCGAACTGTTTAAGATCATCAATTTCATCCTCAAACTTTTCTACATCTTCAATTTCATTCTCAAATTATTTCATAGCATAATATTAATCCTCAATCTTTTTTACGCCGTGAATTTCTAAACTAGATCAATGACACTCTACCTAGTTGCCTTAACCATATTGCATATTTGACTTTAGTTATCGTCTTCCCTTGTATTTTTTTTTTTCCTTTTTTGGGTGCATACAGTAACCTTAATTAATAATTATGAAATGAAGGTTGATAGTGGAGGCTGCAGCCTTCCCATATAATCTGCACGCGCACCGACTTTCATTAATGGAAACGCGTGCCTTGTTCGACAAAATATGGGCTTCGACACATGTTAAGCACAAACTTCATATCTTTCTCCACTTTCCTAACTCAATTTAGTGCACACGACAGGTCATTACGATAACCATTGAGGTAACTGCACTCAAAAATCACTTAAAATAAGTAACAGGATAGTGAAACTTAACCACTTTCTATAGAAAAATATGGACCCTTTTTTCTCAAGACTGGATAATTCTAAAGAAATATTTATTTATTTAAACTTATCCTAATGAATCTTCAAGCATAAATTTTCGTGAATCACCATTTGCCTCGAGTAGAATGAGTACATTGCTGCAAGTGCACAAATTTCAGATTACGAGTCCACGAAATGAGTTTAGGGCAAAGGCAACACCTTTCTATCTGAGATTTGACCATGACGATATAGTAGAAAATGAAAACAAGTCCATTTTTATGGTTAGAAAGGAGTATCTTTTAATTCACACGCAGACAATCAAATCCATAGAGCTTTCTTTACATTTTCATAGGTGTAACGCCTTTACTTCAAAGCATGCGCATGATTTAGGTATATTTCTATCTTAAAGTTCCCTATGTGTTGTTAAACTTGGAAGTCACCTTATCCCACCAAAAAACTATACTGTCAGAAATTTCTTAACCATGGAAGAGCTCATATTGCGAAAGAACATTTCTTTGTCCACTGTAATTGAAAAATGCATCTTCTTTATTTTGATATGCATGGTGAATTGTAGCCCACCAGAAGATCCTGTAAAGTGTACAGTCAATAACTCTAATTGCACCATTACCAATACCTATGGTGCATTCCCCGACAGAAGCATATGTCGTGCGGCAAAGGTTGTCTATCCCACGACAGAAGAAGAGCTTATATTGGCAGTTGCAAATGCGACGATGGCCAAGACAAAAATGAAAGTAGCAACTCGCACCTCACATAGTATTCCTAAGTTGGTCTGTCCCGAAGGCAATAATGGACTTCTGATAAGCACCAAGTACCTGACTCGAACGTTAGACGTTAATGTCTCGAGCATGACGATGACCGTTGAGAGTGGGATGACACTCAGGCAGCTGATCAATGAGGCTGCAAAGACGAAACTGGCTTTGCCTTACGCACCATATTGGTGGGGTCTGACCATCGGTGGAATGATGGGAACAGGTACTATTAGAAAGGGATCAGTTATTTACTTCAATTTTTTTAATTAAGTGAATGCATTTTTTCCATCAAAGCGTCTAACATATGCACAATCTTTCATAGATGAGAGACGGGCGAGACTTGAACCTAAGTTTTTTGTTACAATCACCTCGCTTCAAATGTTAGCGAGATAACTTAAATTTTGTCTTCAACAGGTGCACACGGTAGCTCTTTATGGGGTTTGGGGAGTCAAGTTCATGACTATGTAATTCGACTTCGGATTGTGACTCCAGCTACAGCTGAAGAGGGTTATGCAAAGGTCCGGACACTTGAGATTGGAAGCCCTGAGCTCGATGCAGCTAAAGTGTCGCTAGGAGTTCTTGGGGTTATTTCGCAGGTACATTTATGCTAAATTTGGTTAATTCCATAATTCCCTCACAATTTTTAGGATCCGAAATTTGGCCATCAAGAGTAACAGTAAGTGTGCATTTAAAAATAAATAAATTATTATCATCTTTAATTCTCGTGCATATACATAAATTATTGGCATGGACATGTGACCAAGGTTGAATCAACTCGTCTAAAAATTTAATGTATTAGATAATGAACATATTTATTTATTTAAATTTAGTGTTTCACACTCTACCTCAACGAAAATTCAAGGTGATGTTGAAATTGCAACCACTATTCAAACGCTCTATTACATATGTAACAAAGAATGATTCCGACTTTGGGGAGCAAGCGGTCAGCTTTGGGAGGCAGCACGAATTTGCAGACTTCACATGGTATCCGAGTCAAAAACGAGTTGTGTACCGAATTGATGATCGAGTCCCCTCCAACACGTCCGGGAACGGTCTCCTTGATTTTCCAGGTTTTCGCTCTATGGCTTCACTAATTCTATCAAGTTTAAGAACTACAGGTGGGTACAAATTCTATACTTATCAGCAGCTTCCATTAATTCTTGAGGTCATGTTTAATATACAAGTTTCCTTTAATTAATTTGGTGGTTGCCTGTTCACTAACAGAGGAAACTGAAGAATTCCTGGGTGATGCTAATGGAAAATGCATAAATGGCAAATTGACTACTTCCACTTTGAAAACGGTGGCCTATGGGTTGACAAATGATGGTATATATTTATTTTTTGCCGATGCTATAATCACGTCTAATTCGATTGTACAAAATCTCTAGAACGATTCCAAAAATTCAAAAAAGTTTCTTTACTTCTTTAATTTTTTAATAAATTTGGAATCTTTTAGAAGAGTTTTGATCAAATTATTATAAAATTTTATTAGACCATAATATTCATACTCGTTTGTTAGACCAAAATATTCATTAAGATTTTAACATTCATAGGTAGGAAAAAAATTGTGTGATATGTAAGAGTATTTTTAAATTGAAAACTGAATTTGTTAAATAAATTATTCCAAAACTCATTCTTCCCAAAAACCTCTTTTTAATGGTTGTCAAATAGGGGTTTACTATTTTTTCACGAAACGTTTTCACATAAGCATATCAAGTTTTGTGGTGTTTTCCATTTCTGTGAAACCTGGAAACATGATTAATCTAAATTTATCGAAAAATTATGCGATTTTAACAGGATTTTTGTTTACGGGCTATCCTGTGGTGGGATATCACAATCGGCTCCAAGCATCAGGGACCTGCCTTGACAGCCTCGAGGATTCAACAATCTCTGCATGTCCATGGGATCATCGTGTCAAAGGTCTATTTTTTCACCAAACTACGTTTAGCATTTCCTTGTCCAAAGTGCAAAATTTCATTGAAGATGTACAGAAGCTAGTAGCCCTTGAACCTAAGTCCATGTGTGGCTTGGATCTATACAATGGAATACTAATGAGATATGTCACTACTTCTACGGCATTCTTGGGAAAACAAGAAGATGCATTGGATTTTGACATCACATACTACAGAAGCAAGGATCCAATGAGACCTAGACTATATGAAGACATTTTGGAAGAAATAGAGCAGATTGCAATCTTCAAGTATGGTGCCTTCCCACACTGGGGAAAGAATCGGAACGTCGCATTTGATGGGGTGATCAAGAAATACAAAAATGCGAGTGAATTTCTCAAGGTTAAAAACAAATATGATCCACAGGGGTTGTTTTCCAACAGTTGGACAGATCAACTTCTTGGATTAAAAGGAGAGGTGACTATTGAAAAAGAGGGATGTGCTTTGGAAGGCTTGTGTATATGCTCTCAAGACATTCATTGTGCCCCCAAGAAGAACTATTTTTGTCGGCCGGGCAAAGTTTATCGCGATGCAAAAGTTTGTACAAAGGTTGTTACTAACAAAAAAAATCTACGGCACAAGTTTCTTCTTAGGGACAAGGAATTTCAGTTTGACATTGTAACTAATGGGGACAGAAGTTAATCAAAATAAAGTTTTCTAGCGAGTTTTTTCATAAAATAAATGCAATCCCCAAGTCTGATCTGTGTGGATTATCTAGTGATTTTAAGATTTAATTGGTTTTCGTTTTTGTGAATGTAGTATTTTGATGATACACTCTCAAAATAATATATAAAAATGTGTGTCAATGCATATGATACTTCGATAATTAGGAGAGATGTTAAATTGTTTCGAGGTTTATAAAATGGTCCATGAGTATTTGTGTTTATTTCAAGTAACTTAGCGTTTCTCTTGATGCAGCCACTTTTTCAAAGATGTGTACATGTTAAAGATTCCTCCCCTAGCCTAAAGAGGCCTCACCTTTTGGAAGGCAACAACAGAAACACTCTTTACCAGGAAAGTGTTTATAAACGATTTAAATTATAAATAAATAGATATTAGTCGTTAATAAATATGTAGTATTTCTGGAACCCCCAAAATGTATAAATAAAAAGTGATTTGAGTGTTTTTATATAATTTATAATATTGAGCCAAACATAGGTGCATTGGGTATGTCTTAATTAAATACCAAATTTGGCATTAAATATTATATCAAGAGAGAATTATTTTTTAGACGATTCTATTCCTACTATAATTTAATTATTTCAATAGTACCTTACTTTTCGTTTTTCAATATTTATTTAATTTATTTAACCATATTTGACAGATTCATTACATTTTTATTTTTCAGTATTATTTGATTTATTTAATCATTTGAACAATATTATCAATAATTATTTTGTATTTAGTTATAATCAATGTACATTTAAAACATTGATTCTATTTGATTGTATAGTAAATTTAATTCATTAAAAAAATTTGGAACAAAAAAAATTAATATTTTTAGAGTTTTCTTCCAATTGATATATTCAATGAATGATAAAATATAGAGATATCATACATAATTTCAATTGATAGATTCAATTGATAAATTCAATGCATATTAAGTGAATATAAAGAAAAGATGGCATTCGCTGGATATTCAATTCAAATCAAAAGGATAAATGAAGAACTATTTTAATTGATTTCTTTAACTATTTAAATTTTTTTCACAAATTGATTTTATTTCATTTAAATCAAAAGTTCATTTCACATAAACAATTTAGATTAATCATTTTTTATATTTCTACATCTTCATACAGTATTTTCATAGTACCTATAAAATATTTAAGAATAACGGGCAATTCATGTTCAACTATGACTAATACATATATAAGGTGGATAAAACATGTTAAACTAGAGCAATGATACTCTACCTGGTTACTCTATATAGAGCTTTACCAAATTGCATAATTGACTTTAGCCATCTTTCTCATTTTCAGTTTGTTGCAATTATGCACAGAGTACCATTAATTATCAAATTAGCCTTTGTTTGACTAAGTTTTCAAATATCATACTGTGTTCAAACTTTATTTTAACTACACATTTCATGAGATTCACCAAATCATAATCTCAAAAATCTTTGTTAATCAAGGGCATATTCTTATCATATATATAGTTATATAGAGCTCAACCAAATTGCATAATTGACCTTAGTTATCATATATAAATATATTTCTCAGTTTTGTTTCATTCAAGTGCACTAGTTCCCTTCGTTTAATTCATCAAATTAATTTTAGGCTGAGCTAAATTGGAGGTCACGTTATACGCCATCCGCCTAAACCTATATTTCTTTGTCTTAAATACTCTACCTACTTATTGGGTTGACTAAATAAGAAAATATAGACAATGTTAGCTTCTACATATGTTAAGCCAACATATATAGTACACACAAAGAGGAAATTGCAATTGAAAATAACTTAAAAGTTTCCAATGAGTTTCAACTTACCCCAGTTTGTATAATAATTTGTATATTAACCTCAACCGAGAAAAGATTCTACCGTGAAATTCTGAACCATGAAACAGCTCCGGTTGCGAAAGAGCATACAAACGTTTCTATAATAATGATTATTATATGTGAAAGTTATTAGTTCAACCCAGAAATCACCTAATTGGTGAATATAGCGGAATTAAAATTTTCAATTAAAAGGAACAAGTCACTTTTTAATTGTTTCTAGATGATTAAATCAAACAAGTCAATTTATCCTAAATTTGAATACCACAATCAATAATTAAAGTTGTAAATAATACAAGATTTGATGATGGAGAAAACCATTAACCAGGTAAAAAACTCCAGGACAAAGTCAGTGGTTTCCACTATAGACAATAAGAACTTATAATATGATCTAGCCTAGAAAACTCAGTAGACTCCTTGATCTAATTTCTACAATCACCAAGACCATCTGGAACATCTTTACTCACACATTCTCCCAATCTCCTGAAATTGTCCATCTTTTGTGGAGTACCAAGAGCATTTTGTTCTTGTACTATTCCCGTGCTTTTGGTCCAACATCCCTCAATCTTTTGTAACCTCTAAAAACTATCGAGAAAGTACATTTTTGATGATATCTAGGAAGTATGTGTTTTGGATTATATGAATTTGATGTTTTTCCCAAACTTATGGTTTACTGATTTCAATAATCAAAAGGTTAATCTCAATGTTTGGATGTGTTCTAGAAGACTCTTTGACTTTTACAACTCTTTTGTAACATCACATTCTTTTACAATAATCATTTTATCTAAAGAATTGTCAATACAACTAAAAAACCTAACTATCCACCCCTTTGACATTTTGTGACAAAACTTTACAATACAAGTCAATGTTGTAAAAACAAAACTGATCTACCCAAACTCAAATTGAATGTCTGTCTCTTGTATTTCTTGAAACTTGTTTCCTGAAATCAATTACTCAAATACTATTGTAAAAACACGTGATGCAGATTGAGAAGTAATACTAATATCAATCAAAACACCAACTCTAATAAAATATTGATTTCTATTTCTATTCTGGAATTTATGACACCAAGGTATTATATGTCACAACTAACAAAAATTGAAATAGGTAGGGATAAACTTAGGTCTAAAGTTACGTGGTCACTGATATTTATTCCTGGTGGGGGAGAGATAATGCGTATTTATCATAAATAATTTCAATTGATAAATTCAATGCTTATCAAGTGAATATGAAGAAATGATGGTATTCGATGATGGTATTAGTTGGATATTCTATTCAAATAAAAAGGATAAACAAAGAAATGTTTTAATTAATTTCTTCAACTATTTAAATTATTTTCACAAACTGATTTTATTTCATTTAAATCAAAATTTCATTTCACATAAACAATTTAGATTAATCATTTTTTATATTCTCACATCTTCAAACATTATTTTTATAGTACTTATAAAGTATTTTTGAATAACGTACAACTCATGTTCAACTATGACTAATACATATAAGGTGGATAAAACTTGCAAAACTAGAGCAATGGCACTCTACCTGGTTACCCTTTATATTTATATATATCTTTACAAAATTGCATAATTGACTTTAGCTATACTTCTTGTTTTCAGTTTGTTGCATTTATGCATAAAGTACCATTAATTATCAAATTAGCCCTTGTTCGACAAAGTTTTCAAAGATCATACTGTGATCAAATTTCATTTTAACCACACATTTCATGAGAACCACGAACTTAGAATCTCAAAAATCTTTGTTAATCAGGGGCATAATATTATTATATATAGTTATATAAAGCTCAACCAAATTGCATAATTGACATTAGTTATCATATATAAATATATAACTCGGTTTTGTTTCATTCATGAGCACTAGTACCCTCCTTTTAATTCATCAAATTAATTTTTGGCTGAGCTAAATCGGAGGTCACGTTATGCGCCGTCCGCGTAAACCTATATTTCTTTTTGTCTTAAATACTCTACCTACTTATTGGGTTGACTAAATAAAAAAATATCGACAATGTTATCTTCTACATATGTTAAGCCAACACATATGGCGCACATGATGAGGAAACTGCAATTGAAAATAACTTAAAAGTTTCCAATGAGTTTCAACACCACCCAGGTTTGTATACTATTTTCTATATTAACCTTCAACCGAGAAAAGTTTCTGCCGTGAAATTCTGAACCATGAAACAACTCCGATTGCGAACCTAAAATCATCTAATAGGTGAATAAAGCGGTATTATATTTATCAATTAAAAGCAACAAGTCACTTTTTAATTGTTTCTAGATGATTAGTTCAAACAAGTCAATTTATCATAAATTTGAATACCACAATAAATAATTAAAGTAGTAAATAATACAAGATTTGATGGTGAAGAAAACCATTAACTGGAAAAAACTTTGGGACCAAGTCAGTGGTTTGCACTGTAGACAATAAGAACTTAAAATATGATCCAGCCTAGAAAACTCAGTAGACTCGCTGATCTAATTCTTACAAGACCCTCTGGAACGTGTTTCACTCACACCTTCCTTGATCTTCTGGAATTGTCCATCTTCTATGGAACACCAAGAACGCCTCATTCTTGTACTATTCCTGTACTTCTGGTCCAACATCCTTCAATATTTGGTAACCTCTGAAAATTATCAAGAAAGTACATTTCTGATGTTATTTAGGAAGTTGGTGTTTTGGATTATATGAATTTGATGTTTTTCCTGAACTTTTGGTTGACTGATCTTGATAATCAAAAAGTTAATCTCAATGTTTGGATTTGTTCTTGGATCTTAATGATATAGGCAAGTAAAACATTGATCAACCAATACCTTAAACATACTGGGCATTGGGTATTTATAATAGAATGATGTTTAAGTAGTACATGATAGATAAAACTCTTGAAAAATGCAAATTAGGATTTCTCGAAAGACATCGTCACCCAAGCGCCAGGCTAGTAACAGGAAAGTAAGAGTTGTGTCCCTTGAGAGATAGCTGAGTGACAAAGATTCTACTTTGAACGCTCGAGCATGCGCTAGACGACGTCTAGCGTAAATTCTACGACTCTTTCTTCTTGTCCTATACTCGAACCAAAAGGCTCCTAATTCATGTATTCAACCCTCTAGAAGACTCTTTGACTTTTACAACTCTTTTGTTACAATCACATTCTTTTACAATAATAATTTTATCTAAAGAATTGACAATACAACTAAAACCTAACAATTCACCATTTTGACATTTTGTGATAAAACTATACAATACAAGTCAATGTTGTAAAAGCAAAACTGATTTACCTAAACTCAAACTGAATGTCTGTCTCTTGCATTTCTTGAAACATATTTTCTGAAATTAATAACTCAAATACTAGTGTAAAAGCACGTGATATAGCCAGGGTACCATTAATAATCAAATTAGCCCTTGTTTGACAAAGTTTTTAAATATCATAATGTGATCAAACTTCATTTTAACCATAAATTTCATGAAATCCACCAATTCATAATCTCAAAAATCTTTGTTAATCAAGGGCATAATCTTATCATATATAATTATATAGAGCTCAACCAAATTGCACAATTGACCTTAGTTATCACTTGTAAGATATTTAATCTTAGACTCTAAGGATCGATTTACAATTTCTAATTTGTTGAGGCATAATGTCTTGAAGGTCAGCTACACGTTTTTCATTTTTTTATCTCAAGTTCATTGACATTCTTAAGCACAACTTTATTTACCTTCTTAATCTTAAAACTCTCTTCAAATAATTTTGAATAAGCTTCACAAATTGATAGCCCAAGAATAACTGACCAAGGGAGGGGGGGTGAATTGGTTTTTAAATTTTTTTGAAGAATTAATCTAAATTCAAGTAAGTAAAGACTAAATAGAATAATTCAAATAATAAGCACAAATATAAAAGCGATAAGTAAAATGGAGAGATGATGCAAATGATATAATTGTGAAGGTTCGATCCAAAACAATGATTTACGTCCTTCGTTACCAAGCTCTCGGGCACAAGTAAGGCCTTTTCACTATGTTGATTAACTTATGGTGCAATCCAACCCTTTACAACGCTTTCGATGACTTACAAATAAGGAGCACCGATCCTTATACAATGTTGACCTCAACACGACCCATTATTGAGCTTTCACGGAATATTGATATGATCTACACGGTGACTTACAACAAAGAGCACTGATCTTTGTACAATGTTGATCCTTAAGGGACTTCAACACGATCCACACTTTATCAAAGTGATTTTACAATGGAATAGCTCTCTTGATAAATAATACAAACAAGTTAAGTACTAAGAGAGACTAACACTTCAATGAAAATATGATAGTAAAAAAATTAGATTTAATCACTCAAAGTGTTTCAATGAGAAGAAATAAATACAATGTAGGTTCGAAAATCTTCTCAAGAAATATCTCTCTTTTAATGGATGATTGTAATAAATTAAGTACTAAGAAAGAAATGAGAAACTTTCATGAATATGATGATTTTACAAGTTTAGTTCAATCAATCAAAGTTTCAATATGAAGAAGAAGAAAAGTTTATGCAATGCAAGTGCAAAAATCTTCTTCAAAAATATATCTCTCTTTTAATGAATAGTTTTAAATTAAGTACTAAGAACGAAAATAAAAACTTCGATGGATATGATGATTTTTCAAGTTTGATTAAATCAATCAAAGTTTTAAATATGAAGAAGTAAAAATGTTTATGCAAAATAAATGTAAAGACCTTCTTAAAAAATATATCTATTTTAAAATTGATACAAGTAAATTAAGCACAAAAGATATGAAAATTTTTGATGAGAGAAATGATTCAAAAAGTTTGATTTAACAATCAAAGTTTTTGCTATGAAGAAATAAATGAAATGAATGTAAAAATGTAAACTCAGAGAGGTTTTTTCAAATATATTTATCAAGAAATCATTCTTCTAGTTGTTGTAATGAATGTAAAGTGAAGTGGTATTTATAGCAATCAAAACGCAATAAATTCNAAATGAATGTAAAAATGTAAACTCAGAGAGGTTTTTTCAAATATATTTATCAAGAAATCATTCTTCTAGTTGTTGTAATGAATGTAAAGTGAAGTGGTATTTATAGCAATCAAAACGCAATAAATTCTGCCCAACCGGACGTCTACTACTCATCCGGATGCCCAACTAGCCGTTGCAGCCAAAACGGTCAAAAAACTGACCGTTGGGGATAAATCGGACGTCCGGATTGATTGAAGCTTTTCTATCAAATCAGACTATTTGTCCGGACGGTTCGGATGGTCAATCAAACGTTCGGTTGACCGTTGACTTTTTTAAATTAGAGATATGATCTAAGTTCAAGTATCAATTTGAAAGATCAATCTTACTTTTGATCA
>CAIGRP010121923.1:0-21739 GCA_903798385.1 Fraxinus cuspidata
AGACATTGGAAATAACTTGATCATTGATTACTTGACAGTTAGAAATTTCAATTGCTGAAAGTAGTAAATTACAATGGCTAGTGCATGGGGTCTTATGATAAAATTTTAGAAGAATTGAAAAACTCGCTCTTAGTCATTCTATTCTTAAAAAGAAACATAATTATTAAAAAGTGAAATGAAGAATATTTTAGAAACTAAAAATAAAAATGTTGATTATAATTTATTGAATAAAAAAATTGTTCTTTAAAAGAAAATGTTGAAGATTTGATAAAAATTATTTTTAAATTTACTCAATGGAAGAACAATTTTGATTTAATACTCGGTGATCAAAAATGTGTTTTTGATAAAAGAGGCATTGAATATAAACCATTTGTGAAACAAAAATTTCTCAAAACTCTATTTGTCAAAGCCTCAAATTACAATTCCCCCAAAAACTACTTGTAGCTTTTGTAACAAGGATGAACATATTGCCTACAATTATCTAATAAAAGAAGATACACTTTTAAAGTAAAAACAAGTGGACTCGAGGATCCACTAAAACTAACTACCAAGGACACAAACTTGTGTAGTTACCAAAAACAAAAGTTGAATTATTATTGTAGGTATTGAAGAAGATGACGAGCAAATGGTTCTTGGATAGTGGGTGTTTTAAGCACATAACCGGAGATAGAACATTACTATTGAATTTCAAAAAGAATGATGGAGGTCATGTCACATTTGGAAACAATGTAAAGGGAAAAATAATTGGAATTGGAAACGATGGTAATCATCTCTCTTCTTCCATTGTGAATGTACTATTGGTAGATAACTTCAAACATAATTTACTCAGTATTAGTCAATTATGTGATAAAGGCTATCATATTAAATTCGATTAATCAAAATGTTTCATTAAGGATGCTACATCTAAAGAGGTATTATTTATAGGAAGTCGAAACAAAAATGTTTATATCATAAATATCGATTTTGTAAATAATGAAAAATATTTAGTGAGTTTGAAAGAGGATTCTTGGCTATGACATAAGTGATTAGGTCATGTTGGCATGAATATTTTTTTTAAAATTTTCAAAAATGGTTTTGTCAAAAGTTTACCAAATTTGAAGTTTGAAAAAAACCAAATTTGCGATGTATGTCACTTTGGTAAACAAGTAAAAAGTCATTCAAACCCAAATTACACTCATTTTCTACAAAATCACTTCAATTACTCCACATTGATGTTTTTGGACCATCGGAACCACTAGTTTAGGTGGAAAATACTATGCTTTCGCATTGTTGATGATTTCTCTAGATCCACTTTAGTTCTCTTTTTAAGTCTTAAAGATGAAGCTCTAAAAACCTTCAAACATTTTTTGTAAAAATGTTCAAAATGAAAAAAAGATACTCCATTATAACCATTAGAAGTGATCATGGTGAATAATTTGATAATCTCGCATTTGATGAATTTTGTAATAAAAATGGTTATGAATATAATTTCTTGGCTCCAAAAACTCCTTATATATAATGATGTAGTAGAAATGAAAAAATCGCACATTGCAGGAAATGGCTAGGACCAGGCTAAATAAAAATAGTATGCCAAAATATTTTTGGGTTAAAGCCATTAACACCGTTTGTTATATTGTTAATAAACTTCTAATAAGTCGAAAGAAAACCAAAACTTCAAATGAACTTTGGAAAAATAGAATTCCCAATATCCGTTATTTCAAAGCAATTGGGTACAAAAACTTTATCTTGAATACAAAAGAAAACTTTGGAAATTTTGATTCAAAATCCGACATTGGATTTTTTCTAAGATATTCATCGACTAGTAAAGCTTATAGAGTTTTAAACAAAAGAACTCTAATCGTTGAAGAATCCATGCATGTTTTATGAAACTAACTCTCTTGATCGTGGAAAATGTAGTGATATTGATGTAAGGTTGGAAACTCCATTCAAATAAATGACTATTTAAGATCAACACAAGAAAGTTCCACAAGAAGAACATCAAGAAGGAGAAAATGTTCGACAAAGCTAAAAAGAGCCAATCAAAGTCCAAAATGATTTACCTCTACCAAAAGAATAGAGGTTTGTTTCTTCTCATCATAAAGAACTAATCATTGTGATCCATAAAAAGGAATTACTACTAGAACCTCTACTAAAAATCATTTAAGTAGTTGTGCATTTCACAAATTGAACCGAAAAACATCAAAGAGACTGAGTTTGATGAATTCTGGATTCTAGCTATGTAAGAAGAACTTAATCAATTTGAACGAAACCTTGTTTGAGATTTAGTTGCTAGACCAAATGATCAAACCATCATCGGTACTAATGGGTCTTCAGAAATAAACGTGATGAAAATGAAATAATTGTGCGTAAACAAGACAAGATTAGTGGCCAAATATTGAAATCAAGAAGTCATCAATTTTGAAGAAAGATTTGCAATGGTTTCTTGCATTTGCTTGTCATAAAAAATCACTATTTATCACATGAATGTCAGAAGTGCTTTTCTTAATTGTTTTATTCAAGAGGTGTTTGTTGAACAACCATCTGATTTTAAAAATCACGACTATATTTTCAAACTTCAAAAAGCTCTCTACGGTCTAAAACAAGCTCCTAGGCTTGGTACGAACAATTGAGCTAGTGTTTGGTATGAACGATTGAGCAAATTTCTAATTTCTAATTGTTTTTCAATTGGAAAAGCGGATACCATTCTTTTTGTTAAAACACAAAAGAACAATATGATCATTTTTCAAATTTATGTTATGATATTATATTTGATGCTACTAATATTTATCTTTATGAAGAGCTTTCTAAGTGCATGAGCATGATGTGAGACTTTAAATTCTTCACCGGTCTCCAAATTAAGCAAACTTGTGATGTAATTTTCATTGATCAAAGTAAATGTATATTGAACATGCTCAATAGGTTCGACATGGATGACTTGAAGCCAATGAACACCCCTTATGAGCACATCCATAAAATTGAACAAGAACAATCAAGGTACGTCTGTTGATATAACAAAATATCGAGATATGATTGTATTCCTTTTTTACATAATCGCAAGTAGACCTGATATTATGTTTAGTGTGTATCTATGTGCTATATTTCAATCGAATCCTAAATAACCCCATCTTAAGGCCATGAAACAAATCCAGATGTCCAGATAGGAGAACTGGATGTCCGGTTATGCATAAAATCAGTTTTAAAATCAGGAACATGCCCTTTTCTCTTCCATTTTCTTCCACTTTTCTCTCCCTAATTCTCTTTTCCATCACTTAATATTCACTCTCAAACCATCAATTACCCATCAAAATCAAAAGACCATTACTTTTACATCTCAATTTCTCTAGAAATTCTCAATTCCATCCACTACATTTCCAATTTCTCCACAATTTCGAAACCTTAGTCTCTATACACTTTCATTCTCAATTTTTAATTATGTTAGGTTCAAAATGGATGGAAAGAGGTTTAAGAGCACAGTGATGAAATCTTCTCCACATCCTCCGACGAAGAGTTCGATTTGGAACCCAAGTTCCCGGCCAACCCATTTGAAAAATCCCCAATTTTAATAGGTAAAAATGTTGATTTTGTGAATTTTACTGTTAAAGAACCTGCATTTCATATAGAAGAACCTTTTAAAAATATGGGTTGGATTTCTATTGCAACTTTAGAAGAGTGCATATCCACGACTTATGAAAGAATTTTACAAAGAACATGACCCTACCGAGGTTTGTCGTAGTGTCACTGGGAAATGTTTTGAAAATATTACTAAAGTTATTGCAAATCAATTGACTCTTCCATGCAAGGTTTTACAAATCATCATTGTAAATGTTATCCTACCAAGAAAGGGTCATCGAGATGAAGTGAGTTTGTTGGATCACTTTTTTCTCGACTATTTTCTTGTCGGTAGAAAACTTGATTTTCTCTCCATTGCATTGGAACTCATGAAACTTGTCCATTCCTCACGACACGTTAAAACTTTACCATATGGCATGCTTCTCATGAAATTTTCTAAACATTTTAACATTTCGTTGGATGATGAGACATTTGTCCAACTTCGACCCACCGACACTATAAACATTCAACCCCTTAAAAGCATGAAAATTACTAAAGAACATGGTCAGTGGGGGCACTTACTAAGGGGTTCGATGCCACCTCGGGTCCTTTGACTCTACAATTTGAGGGAGATGACGATGGTGACGACGATGATGTACCGAAGCTCATATTCCTCCTCACGAAATTTTGGGCTCCAATATTCCTTGATCTTCAGGTAGTGTCTTTACATTTATCGAGGATCAATACAACATGTTGAACGGGTGCATTGACTTCCTCACATCCTCGATTGATGGCCTCGGTAGGATGCTCGCAAGCTCAACAAGCCACTATATAAGCTCAACAAAAAACCATTCAAGCACAACAGACGACGAAGCAGGCTTAGTAGAATGCCTTTATGCCCATGTCTATGTCCACTTTCCTCCAAATTCGCCTCCTCCGGAGCCTAGTCATTATTTTTCTTCATGATGGATATTACCTTATTTTCTTTACGATGGATATTTCTTTTCGCTTCATGATTAATGTTTCTCTATGAGTTGGTTTGCTTCATGATGAATATTTCACTATGATTTCAATTTTATGAATCATTCTTTTTACCTATGGTTGTTTTAATTTCATACTTCGTATTATTTTTGCGTATGCCAAAAGGATGAAAACATATGTTATACATGCTTGACTTGTATAAGAAAGGGAGAACAATATCATATGAATGCTTGATCTATAAAAGATAGGGGAATGATATAGAAATGTACGAATCATATGAGATAACATGTATATTTTTATTAAAAAATCATTGTTTGTTTGTCAAAATAAAAAATGAGGAAATTGTTCACATATGAGATAACACGTATTTTTATCTCTAACATTTGTATTCAAGTCTCCATTGTTACATGTTGCGAACTTGATCAAATTGGAGACAAAATAATTGCTACCAAATAACGTGAAGGTGACAATCAAGAAAGCTCAAGATGGAAATCGAGCATTCACAATAAAGCTTGGAAATCGAGCATTCTCAAACAATCTGAGACAAATCGAGCACTTGCGCGAAATTCAAAATCAAGCAACAAATCATGTACTCACTCCAAATCAATCAAAAATATTAGAACTATATGTTTGAACTCACTTGTAAAGGTAAAATAATGAAGGTGACGATCAAGAAAGCTCAAGATGGAAATCGAGCATTCACAATAAAGCTTGGAAATCGAGCATTCTCAAACAATCAGCGACAAATCGAGCACTTGCGCGAAATTCAAAATCAAGCAACAAATCATGTACTCACTCCAAATCAATCAAAAATATTAGAACTATATGTTTGAACTCACTTGTAAAGGTAAAATATGTTAATCCTTAGCAATGATTCATTGAAAGCTCAAGTGATGAATTTTTATGCGCGATAAAAACTTATTTCGTAAAACGTTTGCACAAAAATTATTTTTAAAAGTTAAGAATTTCAACTTAATTTTCAATCCTATTAGCATCACTTTAAAAAATCTAGTAAAAATGTCATACAAAAGTCTACCTTGCATCAGAATATCAAATGGACAAACCATGCGGTTTTCTGTCCATCCGGACGTCCGAATGGTGAATTGGACGTCTGGTTCACCTCCAACGATCGAATTTTTGACCTTTCTGATTTCTGACGAAGTAACGGTTGTTCAGTCATTCGATACTGTTTCGGACATCAGGATGATAATCCGATTCGACAAAGAATTTCACGTTTTCTACTGTTACAAATACCAACTCACTTGTCATTCATTATAAAAACTTAAGATCATTCAAGTGAGATTCTTTTGAGCAAAATTATATTGATTTCTAATGTCATTTATTATTATCCAATCATTTTAATTTTGAAAACTTTTGATCAAATTAATTTTTGAAAATCATTTTACATATAAAAGTTTTTCAAACCTAATATTTGAGATTCGTTCATTGCTATTTACTAAAGTGTTAACATATTTCTCTATTGGACTTAATTGTGATCATATCATTTATTAATAGAGAAGTTTCAATTTATAAAATCAATTTCCTTTAAACTTGTAGGTCGTGTTGAGGTCCCGTAAAGTTCAACGTTGTATAAGGATCGGTGCTCCTTGTTTGTAAGTCACCGAAAGCTTTGTACAGGGTTGGATAACACCACAAGTCAATCAACATAGTGAAATTAGCCTTGCTCGTGTCGGAGAGCTTGGTAACAGATGACGTAGGCCATTGTGTTGGATCGAACCTCCATAATTATACCGTTTACATTCTCTATCCCTCTTTACTCATTGCTTTTATATTTATGCTTATTATTTTAATTAATCTATCTAGTTATTATGTACTTGATTTTAGATTAATTTTTGAAAAAGTTTTTAAAAATCAATTCACACCATATTTGTTAGCTATTCTTGGGTTATCAACGTGGATGTGGTTTTGGGGACAAAAATGACGCGGATGTAGTGTTTCTTTGCTCCGATATGTCTGGGGCGACTCCGTGTTCCGGTCGTCGCCACTACGAAGGTGTTGTGCACGCTAAAGTCATAGCTGCAGCGACATTAACGTAGTGTTTCTTCCCTCCGATCAATTTTGGGTTGTTTTGGGTGTGATAGTCCGGTGGTGGCGCTGCTGGTGGTGAAAATTTGGAGTTTTTGGAGATAGTTGGTGGTTGTTTGCAAATTGTGGTGGTGTTTTTAGTTGTGTGGTGGTTGTGACGTTAGCTGCGGTGGTGAGGTTAGCGGTAGTGGTGGCGATGTTGACGGTAATGGTGGCAGCGATGCTAGTGGTGGTCATCGCAGGGATGATGGTGTTGGTGGTTGAAGGCGATGGTGTTGTGTTGATAGTGGTGTTGTAATGTTGGTGGTTGTGGTGGTGGCGACGACGACAAGAGTGGTATGGTGGGTTGAAGAGTGTTTGTGACCAACTATTTAGGTGTTTGTGATCAACTACATGGTTGATTTGTGACCAAATATTGGCCATGGATTGAGATTGAGAGTGGGGTGAAGTGTTTGGTGTATATGACCAACTATTTGGTTATTTGTGACCAACTATTTAATTGTGACGTAAAAATTCGATAATTCGTGAATGAAAAAATTTTTATAACCAACTAATTTGAAAATTTGTAACCGTTAAATAAGTTGTGACATATAAAAATTTGATTTATGACCAATAAATAAATTTTGTGACCTATAATGTTTTTAATTTGAGATGATAAAATAATTTGTGACCAATTAATTTTGAAATATGTGACATACAACTATGTAAATGTGACCATTAATTGTATAACCGTGACTTTAATATATTTAATTATTTAGTTCTTACCAAATATTTGAAAATTTAAACTTATTGTCTAAGTTTTGAATTGGCATATACTTTACACATGATATGTGAATTTTTCCAAAAAAAAAAAGGGCAAATTGAACCCAAAACTATCAAAATAAAACCAAATCATTCAAGCCCGTTGCAAATTATCTATGCTGAGCTCAAACCTCCTTCTTTTTCGGGTTTTATCTAGTTTTACTAGCAAGTGATGCTACTAATGAATAATCTTGGATTGCTGAGAATTGTGATAATCAGGAGGAGATTAATAATAATATCTTATCATCTATAAGATGTAATAAAAGTTTTCGAGTTGAAATAAAGAGCTCGATAAAGATAATTTAAAATTGGAAGATACGGAAGATGACTTTAATGAATAGGAGTTTGAATTGTAATTCGATAAAGAGTTGGACAATATTTATGATTTTTTTAAAGCCGATATTTGTATCTAATGTAATTATAAAAAATTAATTACTATGTAATTGTAGTATTATAATTTTGAGCATTATGTTTTTGCTAAAAAAAATTGAAGAATATATATAAATTTCAAGTAATTCTAGTATTTATGACTTTAAGCAATATATTTTTAAAAAAATTTGAAGAATGTGTATAAATTTTAAAGAATGCATTATTTTATTTATTTATTAGTTTATAATATTAAAATTAGAAAATGCATAATTATGCCCATGTTTTGCATAGACACACATATTTTTGTAATGGTTAATGTTCGATTGAAACGCATTGTTACACATAACGCATTTTAAAACCTTGATTAAAATACGAGTTCACTAATGAATCTGAACATGCTCATAAACATATATACTAACTTAATCAGCCACTTACCTAGATAAGCTTCACCGAGTGCATTTTTTTCCAACTCGCTCAAGTTAAAATCAGTTAAATAACTAAAGAAAGCCAATTTAATAAATAATAAAAAAAATGTCTACACATAATTTTCCCAACACTTAAGATGAAAGAATAAAGACGCTAGAGGTCGTCACTGGAGTGGTCTTCATGATTGTGAGAGAGCTATATTGATGTGGTACTTTTCTACACAGGAAATTGTTCTAAAAGTTTTAAAACATCTCTTCGAAACTCTTTAAACATATGAGATTTTTATTTTAGAGAGACAAACTTTGAAATTGAGCTTCTATATACAGACTCCTTATTTTTTCATTTTAAATTAGAGAAGATTTGACGCTCTAAATTTGAAGAGAAAAATACTCTTAATTTGTATTTTATCATAACTGCATTTAATAAATTACAAATTTCAAAAGCTCAATTATTTAATGAGTAATGATATCTATCATTAGTAAAGAGACATCACCCTTCAGAGGCAACGTGTCCCATACTTAATTGTCCAATACATATATATAATTTTAAATATAATGTAAAAAAATGATTGTTGGAACAAGTAAAATAAAGAGATTGTTGGAATGTATATTAAATTTTACTCTATAAATTTAAAAACTCTGTGTATTATGTACGATATGCTTTTTAAAAATGAAGAGCTTGTTGAAAATACACCTATACTGGTTAGACATGAGGGTAATTTTTGAGCTTACAATATTTTGGACAGAAACCCAAATCCCTACAAATATAACAATATGACATGTTTGGAAATAGAAATGAATATGATTTAGTACTATAATGAACAAAATTTTCACTTAATTTTCTTCTTCAATAATGTTCAATTCTATAAAATCCATCATATTACCCAAACATGTAACAATTATTCATCCATAAAGTTATAACCTTTTGATAGTTTTTTCTTTTTTAAGGAAAGTTGTATGTGTAACTTAAAAATTGAAACAGACTCGAGTTGCTTCTCCTCCATAGATTTGTTATTTGGTAATTAAGGAATCTAAAATACTTGTGCTAATTATTAAGGGTGCCTTTGTCTGTGGTGTGATTTACATACTGCCGATACTTCATGTTGTTATTTAAGGACCACAGTACTGGTAGATGGCATTATTGTACTATATAAGCTACAGAAAATGAAAGTGAATGAAATGTACTGGTGCTATGTTCTTTGAGATTTGAGACATTAGGAAATAAAATAAAATAAAAAATCAAACATGACAATATTTTGCAACATAAATACTTGGAAGCATACCAATCGCTAAATAGTGAAAAATACGTAGTTCGACCCAAACTACCTAGAGGGGGTGAATATGTGTAAATGCGGAATTAACATATTATAATTAACCAGCAACAAGTCACCAATTAATTACTTTTAGATGATTATGCAAACAGTTCAATTATCCTATATTTGAATACCTCAGAATATAAAATCAGAAAATAAAGTAATAAATAACACACGGTATGATCATGAAAAAACCTCAACTGGGTAAAAAATTCGGGCACTTTGCCAGTCAACAATTCATTATAAACGATTTATAACTTACAGTCTACCAGACTAGACGACGACACGTACCATCTGATCTCCTGACTGCAATTCTAACTGCTCTCCTGGATTATGTGCTCCTGCACCAATTCCCAACTGTAATTTCCAAAACTCTCCGAGATTGCGCTCTCCTGCAGCAACTCATAGCTTCGTGAAACCATTTATCTCTTGTGGATTCACGAAGAACACCGCGTTCTTCAACAACTGGAACTACAGTCACCTTCATTTAATCTTCAAAGCTCTGACTGATATGGAAGAAGCAGCCATTTGGTATTTGGATTGTGAAACTGATGTTTTTCACCGTCAAGAACAAATCAATTTGAACAATGAAAGTTGAAATCTCAAAAGGATGAAGAGAATATAAAAAGCCAAGTGTTTTCTCAATGATCAACCTTAAACAAAAAACGTTCTGTAGCATT
The DNA here is from genome assembly GCA_903798385.1 of Fraxinus cuspidata. NCBI lineage: Eukaryota > Viridiplantae > Streptophyta > Magnoliopsida > Lamiales > Oleaceae > Fraxinus > Fraxinus cuspidata. Next base: position 10,144 of record CAIGRP010121923.1, read on the forward strand.
CAAATATTTATATGTAGGTTGGGGAATGATGGGCCGGACAAAAAACTTATTTAAAAAACGAATTAAAAATTTTTCGGATGACACCGTCGCTCGAGCGAAGGGCTAGCAACAATCGAGCGACAGGTTGTCGCTCGAGCGAAAGTGAGACGACAGTCGAGCGATGAAGTTTCTGTTTTTTACGCTCGAGCTAAGCTTTGACGACAATCTAACGAAAATGCGGCGCCGTTTTTCCTTCTTTTTCATTATCGAACACTAGATTTAAAATGTCACAACTTATACTAATTGCACACTACTCCTTGACTTTTTACAACATATCAACTCTAGTCTTTATTGTTCACATAATAGCCAATTACATTAAATACCTAACAAATAGCATGTATGTGGCCAACTAAAACAATTTCTTCTATAATTATTGCATGCACACAAGATTCTTAATTCAAGTCTCGTTGTCTTTCAGTTATGAAATTTTGGGTGTGAGAGTAAAAAATGGACGAAGTGTTCAAGTAAAGGACAAATTGAAGACGGTATAAATAAATAAATACTTTTGTTCTTTGAGAAAGAATTGCTCATGTAGCAACATTCTTAAGGAACCAATTGATTCTCAACCTTTTATTGTAATTAAACATTAATAAGTCCATGCCGATGAAAACCAATCAAAATATCTTTTAAATCATCGAGTGGCCCTCGGATAAATACATCGCTCTTCAAACTTTAGCGAAACTAGGGTACGTTGGCAAACATGAGCGGATTTGGTGTGGGGGCAGTGGGGTCAACTTCCCCCACACTAATTTCAGTTCCAAGACCTTAAATTAAGATTTTTCTAAATTTTTGCCTAAGATTTAAAAAAAAAAAAAAATCCTTATAATTAAAATTTTATGAAAATTGCTCCGCCCACAACTCTTTTATCCTAGCTTCGCTCCTGTTGGCAAACAAAATTTGGCTTCATATATAAAGGTTGATACACAATGACCACATGACAATTTAGTGGATATTTGGATGGCTTTCAATAGTGGATATTTATTTCAAGTATAATGAAACGTTGATGATCCACTTGCTTATTTTAAAGTTTGAGACTAGCTTACTATTTGACCAATTGATTGAAGGCCAATAGAGCTATTCCCTTGGTATTTTGGTTCTCAGAAGAGAAGGTTTAAGGAAAGGATTGGCTTTGAAAGACTGAAAGACAAGATCGGGGGACAATACTAATGTCTGGCATTTTCTTTTATATGAATCTGAAACTAAAAAGTGAAAGATTTATACAAATTAGGGTTTCCTTTAGAAAGCTATAAAGGTTATCACCTAAAATAATGAAAGAATTTCAGATCAAAGTTTGGCTGCATTCGACAAAAAGAAAAAAAATCAATCTCACATGGTGGATAAAACAGTTATCCGCTATTAATACAATTTGTTCTTCTGTATTCTTTATTGTTCATGTCTAATGGTCCTTAACGAGTACCAAGGACAAGTTCGATAAATAGAAGGTGATAGGATCGAATAGAACAAATTGACAAACTTTGTTTCACATCTCTCTTTCTTGAGATCTATCTAATCTTTGTCTAACATATTAAACATGTCCATAAATTGAATTTTGAGTCGAGTTTTGAAAAGATTATGTTTGAAACTCAAACCCATGACGACTTGTTTAGTTAAGTGACATGAAAAGTTTCTAACAATATAAAAAAATAAAACAAAAGGTTGAAATTTATTTTATCTATTATATTGTCCCAACCTTGTCGTAAGTTTCAAATTTCTTTATCAGTTTCCCACTAAAAGTGTTTGTAATGTCTTCCTTGACATTTTCCATAGCTCAAACACGAAAGCTTCAAATTAATAAAAGATATTTCACGGGGATTGATGTTTATGTACTGTAATTTTTCATATTATGAACATTTACGATGCATGGTGGCCGACACTAGATGTATATTTCATTGCATGTTGATCTTATCGAGAAATAATCTAAAAAATGGGGAATGACCAAAGATTAATTTTCACTAAAAATATAAAATATCACTAATTTGTGCGGTACTAAATCCATTAACTTATTGTCCAATGCATTAAAATGCATCATAATTCTATTGGACAATGGATTCTTGTGTGATTCATGTGAAGCATATAGTCGGGATGGGTATAATCTGGATGATTCTAAAGTAGACTCCTCATTCATAGAGAAAAACACCAAAATTTCTTGATTCCCGTGTCAAATATATTCCAATTCCAAGATCTCATATTTAATCAATATTGATGTAATAGTTTGATAAAGCTATTCATTTATCCTATAAAATAGCATTACTCAAAAAAATATGCAGGAGGTTTTGAAATAAATTGATTGTTGACTTTTAAAAAGTCAATTTTCAAAACATGGACGATAAAAAGTTAATTTCCACCAAAAATGTGTAAGAGCACATGTACAACCGGTTTTCCAGAATGGAATTGGCCATTTTTGTGATTCTTTAATAGATTTTATAGATTCTTTTTTTCATTATTTTTTACATGTAAGAGCACCAAATTTAGATGGATTCTCGATTTTTCCAATCGAACCATCATATTGGTACAATTCTTATAACATTGCTTTTAGTATTACATATCAGAATTAGTTCTTAATTTTTCGTGGCAGTTTATTATAGTAAGCTATGCAATACTAAATAAATTTGCTTTTTGCTTATAATATTACAAAATATAATGTCTAAAATATGTCCATATTGATGAAAAAGTCAAAAGGGTAAACAAAATTTGTAAAATCCAGTGGTACATGGTATTCCCAAGATTGCACGAGTTTATTTGTTGAATCGTGCTTGGTATACAATGTTTGTTGACAATATTTTTGACAGCATACCACGTGACATGTTGTCATGGACAGTTTTTTGATACATCAACATTGTCAACTAATATTGTCATTCAACATTGTACAAATAGCATAATTGTTATTTGTTACAACGAGAAATTGTATCATTGATTATAGAGAAAATGTTTGTTGTCCCGACAATTTTGACCTTTGTTGTTTTTCTAAAACTTGTCCTCATATTTACTAACATATCTGAATTCCTAGACAGACACACATTACTATATATTTGCTTTCCATTTCAAGTCAGCACTTCGATATCATCTTAATTCATCAAATAAATTAGACTTTCTTCGGCTAATTTCAACAGTTGTCAATATAGTTTGTAATAAATCAAATCCTACGGGTACACTATTAAACGTTACTTTGTACACCACATAAGGAAAAAACACGTTTCTTCCCCCCACCCCCCCCCACCCCCTAAAAAAAAAGGAAAAAATCCTTTTTGACTGAATTATACGACTTACCCCAAGAAAATAATTAAAAAAAAAACAATTAATCCCTAATTTAACGATCTCTTTGTCAACAGCCAGGAAAAAGGGTAAAATCCGCACCTGGGAAGGTATATTGGCCATATTTTAATTTAATGTCAAATGTAGGGGGTCATCTCAAGGTAAGAACGATTATTTTTTACAGTTTCATTGTTGGTTGTAAAGTGCCTAAACGCTTTAATGTTGACGCCTTGGAATAATTTGAGGACATAATTATTCCTTGTGAATAGCTGGAGGATCTAATTGTCATCTGTGTAAAATGGGAGGACCAAAATCAAATAGTTGAATATATTGAGGACTGAATTGAAGCTTGAGGATGCAATTTACGCATGTCAAAAGTTGGAGGACCTATATGTCGTCACACAATAGTTGCAGGAGCAAATTGAAGACGTTGAGTAGATTGAGGACTGAATTGAAGCTACTGCATAGTTTGAGGATGCAATTTACGCATGTCAAAAGTTGGAGGACCTGTAAGTCGTCACTCAATAGTAGCAGGAGCAAATTGAAGACGTTGAATAGATTGAGGATTGAATTAAAGCTAATGCATAGTTCAAGGATGCAAGTTATGCTTGTCAAAAGTCGGAGGATCGACTTGTGGTGCCTCAATAGCAGCAGGAGCAAATTAAAGCCGTTGAATAGATTGAGGACTGAATTGAAGCTATTGCATGGATTGAGGATGCAATTTATGCCTGTCAAAAGTTGGAGGATCGATATGTCATCACTCAGTAGTTGCAAATAGAAAATTGAATCTGTTGAATAGATTAAGGACTGAATTTAAGCTACTGCATAGTTGGAGGATGCAATTTACGCCTGCCACAAGTTGGAGGACTGAATTTTATCAATCCATTTAGATGTGACTAAATAATCTAGTCAAGAAACATGATGAAGTTATAAAAACTAGAAGAAGTTGACACAGATATCACCCGTTTATTTCAGAAGCAAAAAAAAAAAAAAGGATGAAATGTATCTCTTCAATCTCTATCTTAGATTGCAAGAAACTCGGAAATTTTCAAGCTTGAATCTTCAATTTGAAAACAAATCAAGTACGTTCAATAAGAGTATGGACAGCCATGTGAAAGGATTTTGTCCTCATAATGAAAGCAGAATCAAGTTTTTGATGTGTGGAACGAAGATTAGCGGTTTGCCTGATGCTTTGGACCTTGAATTGGCCATGATATCTAAATGCGATGCAACAATTTTTGGAACATATCTATTGAAATAAAAGTCATCTTGCTTGGGAAACATGCAAAAGGTTTCTCTCACTTAATCGGAAGGATCAAATCCAAATCCTTCAAGAGCGACAACCAAAATATTGGGACCTTTGATCGTTGAAACTGCATACGATTAGTGTTCTTTCTACGTACTTTTGAGAAATCAATCTTTCAAATAATATTCCCAAACGAGTAGTAGAACATCGTTAATATAAGATTAAATTGTACATTTTTCTTTTCTTTTTTACCCGTATTTGTTTGAGATATTATTTCCTTTCTAGATCCCCCAATTATGGACAGTGTCATATCCGTGTTCATTTGAACTAAAGTATTTTCCTGAAATTTTGATAAGGAAAATGCAGAAAATTAGTATTGATGCCCTTTTATGAATACATTTTCAAGACGCCCATATGGTACTTGGTGATAGTCAATAATCAAATCTTAATTCTTTATAGGATAGTTATTTTAAGCACACCAAGACCCACTATCGAAGTATTCTCACGAAACCAAAAAAAAACATCTTCAAATGTAAGAATTTCAATTGTGCAGCTTGTCAATAATTTTTGTTCCATTTTGTTTCAAATCTGTATTTCTTGACATTATTATTTTCAACTTTTATTTTTAGGTGTATGCCGATCACGAAATTTGCCAAGTTAGTGTATCTGATGCAACATGTTATGGACTCGACTATTCCAATCACATGCAAATGAATTAGCTTCTCAATTCTATGAAGCCTCTAGATATAGAGTTAAGAGAAAAATATACAAAACTTCCATAGGATGTTTACAAGTACTTCCAAGCTCCAAATATTATTGTCACTCTACTCCTACACTTTCTAAGTTTACTTACAAACCTAATTTCTTGGTTGATTATAAATAAAGGTTTTTTTTTTTAATAATAGAAACTCTCTCATTTGAATGGACACTGCGTATAAATCTTTTTTAAGTTTATTTAACTTTTTAAGTTAAATATTAAACTATATGTAAAAAAATCACATATAAGTAAAATATCACTTATAAATAAAAAAATTTATTCAAGAAATCATAAACACAAAATTTCACTAAAGAACATATATGTAACTTTACTTTTTTAAAACACTTTCAAAATCAGTGAATAATAAACTCTCAAACACGTGTTGAACTGTTTTAAAAACTGCTACTAAAATCACTCATGACTGATCTGCTCATAAACGTTCAAAATCGATACTTTAAAAAACGCTCATAACTAGTACGTCAGAATTCCTAAGCAGGCCGTAAGGGTGTGCTTTATTTTTAGAGGAAATTACATAAAACCAGGTACTCAAACTTCCAAATTCAAAATTCAGTCATAAAATTCATTTAATAAAAAATCAGATATTAATTGGATATTTTGTTAATTAAAAATAATATTATACTACTAATATTTCAAATAAACCCTATTTCATTTTCAATCTCATTTTCTCTCACTACTCACTCACTCACTCTCTCTCCCTCCTCTCTCTCTCTGTTCGAAATCGAAGCCTGCCGGAAAGAAGGCCGTCGCAGGAGACCTGCTATCTCCTCCGCCATTCCCCTCTCTTCTCCTTTCTATCGCGATTTGGTATGCAACGGCGGCGACGGCGCGCCCACCGACGTTGCTCTTAATATGACAGTGGTTGATCTACAACATCGCATATCTGTTATTTCTTTTTTCTTTTTTCGAGTTTGATTTATCGGATGGTTGTGGTGGTTATATGGTTGATGTTTGCTGATGGTTGCTGTGGTGGTTTTTTAGCTAAAGGAGGATTTTATGGAGAGAGTAATGCAGTGTAAAATAACATGGTAGAGCACGGGTGTTGGACGTGTTGTGGTATTGGTAGTGGTGTTTTGGTGTTGTTAGGGGGGGGGAGGGGGGGGAGGATTTAAGTGATTTTTGTTGGTGGCTATGGCAGATTTGGCGGCGATTTTGGTGAGGTTGTGGGGGTGGTGTATTGTTAGGTGTGTTTGGTGGGAGTTTCTGGCTGTGATTATGTTCCTAGTGGCTGTGATGGTTTCTGAAAGTTGTCGTGTCGGCGATGAAAACGTTGGTTGTGTTGGTGAGGTTGTGGCTTGGGTTGGCGGTAGTGGTGGTGGTTCGGTGCGTCGGTGATGGTCGTGCTGTCGGAGGTCGCAAGTGTTGGTGGTGGTTATCAATTATTTGGTTAACTGTGACCATTAAATTGGTTAATCTATGACCAATAAAAAGAAAATTTGTGACCATGTGATCTAAAAATTTTGATAATTTGTGACTCATAATATTTGTGATTTGTAAACTATTAATTTTTTTATTTGTGACCTATGAAAATTTTAATCTGTGATCGTAAAAAAATCTGTGCCTTATAAATTATCTGATTTGTGATCGAAAAATAAATTTTGACCAATAAATAAGTTGTGACATATTAATATGCATATGTGACCATGAATTGTATAATTGTGATTTTAATATATTTAATTAATTAACAAATACCTGATTTTTGTAATTTTTAAACTTAAGACCTGAAAATTGATTTAGTGATAGTTAATACCTGATTTATGATTTTTCCTTATTTTTACCACTGAGCATTATTTTTTTATTAGTCCAAGTTTGACACACATTATTTCTAAATACAATATTTCAAAACTCATTTTCAATCACACATTCTTCAATAAAATAATAATTTTTCATCACATCAATAATTTTTCTTTACTTTTTAACTACATATTTCTCATTATATCATTATTTAAAATACATTATTATATCGATAATATTAATCAAATACACCCTTAATTTAGCACTTAATTTTTATTACCTTACACCAATATTCACACCTTTCAATTCAAGGGAAATCTTTATTCTTATCCAAATTTGAGGGGTGGATTTGAAATGTAGCCAAATTAGGAAGACTTCGCTAAAGTGGTAATTTTTATTATTAAAATCCGAAGATACTCTATTTTTCTTTGTAAAAATGGTCAAAATTTTGAATGACTAAGATTACATAGTACAATGATTGGTGTACATATTTGGAGGTCAAACCAATAGCTTCGCGGAGAAGTTTTCTAATTATTCAACCTGTATATTCTTTGTGTGCGTCATAGTTGATATTGTGTAAAGTTTAAAAATCGATGTCATTGATTGTTTAAATGTTTTTAAAAATCAATGACAAAANTACATATTTGGAGGTCAAACCAATAACTTCACGGAGAAGTTTTCTAATTATTCAACCTGTATATTCTTTGTGTGCGTCATATTTGATATTGTGTAAAGTGTAAAAATCGATGTCATTGATTGTTTAAATGTTGTTAAAAATCAATGACAAAACTAAGTGACACATAACATAATGTCAAAAAATTTGTCAATCGTGATTTACACCAAGCAAATATGAAGTTTTTATGTGATACATCCTATTAACCTATGAATACTACATAGATTTTTTTTAAAAAAAAATGTAGACTATTAACTTACGGAGAAGTTTTCTAATTATTCAACCTGTATATTCTTTGTGTGCGTCATAGTTGATATTGTGTAAAGTTTAAAAATCGATGTCATTGATTGTTTAAATGTTTTTAAAAATCAATGACAAAACTACGTGACACATAACATAATGTCAAAAAAATTTGTCAATCGTGATTTACACCAAGCAAATATGAAGTTTTTATGTGATACATCCTATTAACCTATGAATACTACATAGATTTAAATTTTTTTTTACATCTGATAATTGAATAAAAATGGAATTTGAAATCCCGAAATAGTCTTGTACAAAATCAACTTCAAATTGTACATAGACTAATCAAACATTAATTAAGCCATGTTTGACAATCATAATTTGGAAACAATAATGTTTTGAATAGTAATTTTTAGGATAATGTATGGTTAAAAAATTAGAAAAAAAAAAGTTTTGGGTTCACACCCTATTTGACAACAATTATTTGGAAAAACAATGTTTTGAATAGTAATTTTTAGGAGAATGTGTAGTTAAAAAGTATGGAAATATTTTAAGTTTATGTGCAAAATATTTTATTATATGAATGTATCTGTAAAAATGGGTATGCTGAATAAAGAGTCTTCAAATAATTATTTTTAAATTAGGGCTAAAGTAGTAGTCTAAGTGCTTCTTTGACAATAATTATTGTAGGAAAAAGAGTTTTGAATCATAATTTTTAGAAAAATTGTGTACTTAAAAGTAGGGAAATTTTTTTGATATACCCGTAAAATAATTTTGTGTGAATGTTTGGTTGTAAATAATTTTGTAGCAACCATAAGATAAAATAATAAATATCAAACAGACACTAAATGTATTGAAAATCTCAAAATTGTCAGAAAATTCGAGTTGCACATTTCGAAATTGGGCACTTTTGTTTTAGATTGGCATTTAAAATTCAAAATTAAGAGAATCTCAAAATGCTGTGAAAGCTCAAATTTTGTAGAAGATTGAGCAAATTTCTACTTAGTATACTATATATTTCTTTTACAATCATGCTACACGAACACTCTCTTTTACAAATTTGTTTACATTATGTCACGTGTCATTATCTTATTTGACGTTTAAAAAAATATTTTTTCATCTACTTATTTCTTGAGAGCACATCAAGTGTCAACATGAGCATACACAATTAATGTACAAGTGCCATAATCCTTTCTTTTATAGGTCAAATCCCGAATTTGAAAATGACTGATGTTAACAGAAGTATAAAAAGATCAAAAGAGGCAAAAGTGAAGAACTTATGCACGTAGCATGTGAAAAATTAGTGTTTAAAACTTTTTTTTACATAAATCTTCACGGGCAAATAATTACCTTTGGAAAGATAAAAAGGGGGATGAAATTCAAAGTTGTGAATGAACAATTATGTGCATTTGAAGTTAAATAGCCGAACAAATTTGGATTTGCACAACAAACTCGAGATTTTTGCAGTATACTCGATATTTGCCTTGAATACTTGAGATTTCCAACTCAAGATTTGACTTACTAACTTGTTAGATATCTACAAAATTCAATATTTTCTCAACGAAAACTTATTATTTCACACATTAAACTAGAAATTATGTTCAACATCCCGTTCGAAATCCCTTCACCCTTTCAAAAATTCTATATTTCAAATTCAAAATTTAATCTTGGTATCAAATCACCAATTATATTATTGACATGTTAATGTCATATATTTTCGACATTTGTTGTACCAAAGTTCGAAAATACATGAAAACAAAATTATCAAAAAAGTCTAACTACAACACCGAAATAAATGAAAACTAGCATTTAACATCCTTTTTTAGGGATTAAACAGTGTCCAACATTTGTACAACAAAATCAATTAAAAAATGATTCATATAAAAATTACATTTTCTTAACATTCATGTACTTAAAGACTTCAACATACAAAAATATTGCATATGCTTGAACAAAATTAGATGGAACCTATGTAATAAAGAAAACGGAAGAAAATTTAGAACAATATTCCTACATTTTTCCATACGATTTACGAACAATTATTTATCATGTCTTTCTCTTCTTCTTTTTCACAAATTTCTTATTTAAATATAATTCTGTGAAACTCTTCCAATCTTCAATCTCTCGGCAATTTCTTTGCCTCCAAGCCCCCTGACTCTTTGTTTCACATCAAAAATTATTTGCATATGAAGAGATGTCAAAGTTGCTTCTTACTCCCAACACTCGTTTGTTGTCCCTAAAATGAAAGACTAGTTTTGATTATCAAATTGAAAATTCAGAAAAAGTGAAAGAAGAAAGGGGGAAAAAAATGAAAATGACACGTCGATTTGTGGAGGATTTGGATCTTTTCTCGTGGAAACGAGGTAGTGGAGACAGCACGGTAATAATGTTCGGGGATGAGATGTCTGCGAATGGACGATCGATTTGGATGCGAATGGACGATCGATTTGGGTTCGAGTTGAATGAGTAACAAATGGGTTTTATGATTGAGGAAAAGAAGAAAGGGTTTTGTGTTTTAGAGGGGAATTGAAAATTTCTAAGGGTATTTTTGTCAATTTAAAAAAAAAACGATGAACAACCTTTTGATATTTGCCTATTTTTTAATAATGAAGTGTCAAAATTGAAGTTAATTGTTTGAATACACACCGAAATTTGGATAAGATCACATTTAACTTACTGTACTTTAATTTGCACATCATTACTCACTGAACTTTATAAAGTTGCACTCCATTATACACCAAACAACTTTCCTTAGTAACCCCTGCCTACATGGATAACGAAATATACATGTGGTCAGTTAAATGTCTCCAAGTCAAAAATTAAATGCCAACTTATTAAATTCTAACTCCCAAACACGCTTACCGAACCCACATTGGAATACACACCAGCAATTCTCTTTACTTGGATCCTTTTAATGGCCGTGGTCGAATTAGGCTCCGAGCCACCACCACCACCGCCAGGACCTGCATTAGTACCCTTATCCATTGCCAAAGATGACACTGTAGCAGGCACGGAAACCGTCTTCCTATGCCTACAGTTGCCATTATTATAATTTAGGGTCAATGAATTAGCACCAGTATGATGAATTTCGAATGATAAAAGAGAAAATTGTATTGCTATCAAATCTGGAAAATATTCACACACTTAAACAATTGATCGTATGACAATATATAAAATTTTACAGTCTATTCAAAGTAACGATCCTGAAATTACGACTGACTTTTACAAAGAATATTGACTCGAATATTTGGACTGTTGCACCCTTGATTCTTGGCTATTTATCTGCTTGCTGATCTTGCTGATTTTTGGTTGCTTGATTTGAGGAATCTTCCGTTATACGCCCCTGCAAGATGGAACCTCCATCGGCAGGGCCAATCTTGTTCCATAGAATTTCCGTTCTTTGGCGTGACAGCGGCTTAGTCAAAAGATCAGCTAGCTGGTCTTGTGTGTTGACGTGATGAACATTAAGAATGCCACGTTGAACCATATCACGAACAAAATGGAGGTCAATCCGAACGTGTTTCATTCGGGAATTCTGTACAGGATTAAAACTTAGATGTGTTGCTCCCAAATTGTCACATAGCAACTTTACCTGATAGAGGAAGACCGAGTTCTTTGAACAATGATAATAGCC
>CAIGRP010121934.1:0-16222 GCA_903798385.1 Fraxinus cuspidata
TACAATTGATAGTCAATGATCGTCGGCCGCCCGTGCTGGACTTCGGTGCTAGATTCGCCCCTGTATACGACAAATTAGTAAACCCTACAATTATGTTTTATTATTTCAAATTCTTTCATTTCTTTGCACTTAATTATTTAAGAATAATTACGTCTTTTAATAGATTATCGTTTTCTTTTAAGTATCCACTATAAACTGAAGTTATGGCATTGTAGTTTTTCGGTTGTTTGTGCTTTTAAATGAAAATAATAATAATAATAATAATAAAAATAAAAACATTGATTTTTTCTTACTGCTTTCAATCCGACTCGAATTTCTGTGTGAATCAACGAGTTATAATTTGTATTGCTCTTTTCTCATTAGAATTCATAGGCAACTTGGCAGTAGTAGGCCCAGGTCCATCATTGGCTGGTAGTCTTCATCGTCGTCTCCTTTGGAGAGGTTGGTATATATTTAAATCCTAAGCACAAGAGGAAGACCAGTAGGAGGAAAACTTCCTTNGAGGACAAGTAGTTTGACTTTAGTACTCAATTTGAGACTTCATAGGCTACTTGCGGGTAGGAGGCCCAGGTCCATCATTGGCTGGTAGTCTTCATCGTCGTCTCCTTTGGAGAGGTTGGTATATATTTAAATCCTAAGCACAAGAGGAAGACCAGTAGGAGGAAAACTTCCTTTCTTGCTGCATCATATTTTAATTCCTTCGATCCAAAATCACTACTCTGCATAATCAACAATTTGTTAGATCAAGAATTTGGTGTTATTGTGAAGAATATGAATATTTGATTTCCACTAAATGTAATCTAAAATCAACAAGTTTTTAGATGTGTTCGGCGTGACATCATCGCTATTTTTTCTATTTGTACTACTACATATTAGTAAAGAGCTCAGCTGTGAGGCCTCAATTGCCGAAGTGAAGTTACCTGACGAGGACACATAATTGGCAACATCAACTAAAGGTGCAGATATATGATATGAACAAATTTCAAAAAGAATGGTTTGATGGTCTTGCAAGCGTGAATTTTCGATGAGTAAACATAGAAAGAGAATTTCGACGGTGATAGTAGCCTTTCGTACCTTCCAGGACTGTTGGATTGCAAATGGATGTTGATTTGGATAGGAATATTATGGTTATTCGAATTTTAACATGAAGATTGACAAGGGGGTACCCACAGAGTGATTAATAGAACAGATATTGACGGTGGACGCGATGGTACGTCTATGTCGACAATAGGCATTTGTGTTATTGCAATAGGTTATAGTTAGATGGATGAGTAAATTGATCAAAGAATGCACAACTGATAAACATCATTGAACAACCTAGACTGCCAAGTTCCAACATTTAGATGGTCAAACAGGCATTTTCTATTTTTGCAAAATTTATTTTATTTCTTTATTTTAAAGATACTATTGTCCAAGTGTTTAGAGAGGAAGATATTTTTTTAATCGGAGTTTTATTTAGCATCTCATTGTTTAGTAAAAAAAATCTAATTTCGAGCAGATTTCGATATAAGTTGATTAAATGCGAGGTTAAAAATTAAAAAAAGTTGTAGGTTCCATTAAACGTGTAGCTGAAAATAAGTTTGAGAAAAAATGAATTATAAAAAGTAGAGGTCAAATATAGACTTGGTTATATTATGCTTATAATTGTGTTTAGATAGTAAGAGATTGTAAACTATGTTCATCTCCAAAGCACATAATATACAGAATCTTGATTTCTTTAACAGCAATAGATTACCATCAAACAAGTCTTCATTTATTGACGATAATTTTCCTGATTTGTGATCTGAACTAGTCGTTGTTTGAAAACATTAACTAAAGCAATCACTTTAAGGAAACTGTTTTGATATTGAAACTTCAAGAACAATCTACTGTCTTCACTCTTCACTAGGAAAGACCTGGTGGCGACGACGGAGGAAGAATTGGGAGGTGACACTTTATTGTACATATTCCATCACAAATAGGATTGAAGGTTTTCTTGCCCTTATTGCAGGTTTTATAGCATGGATTGTAGCAGCCAAGACATTTGCTTCTACAGCTAACGATGCAAAAAATATTAATTCCCTTTCGGTTGTGATTACACCGATTATAGCATGAATTGTAGCAGTAATCATCAACTTTTGCCTCTACAAACACGAACATCAGTACCACGATAATCACACAACTCCAGGCCTTCATGTTTGTATAAATTTAGAAAAAGGATCCCAAATCACAATATTTATAGATACATTATTTTACAATGGACACGAGATTGTAACAATCATATTTAGATTGTGGATAGAATCTACTGGAGCTTCTGTAATTTGGACAGGATCAATAATATTGTTGGTGGTAAATTTCTGAAATCTAAACAGTTATGGTTCAAATCTTTTTTTATAGCGTCAGATGAAGGTAGCGTTTTTGCCTTTCTGATCTCAATCTTTAGTCTTTCAGTTCAGAATTTTGATGCCAATGTAGTTAAAATCAGATTACATGAATTTGTTATAGAATTTTGAACATATGATTTTATACTAGATCATGTGAGGTGGATCACTTGAATCCACTTGGCACATGATTATTGGGCCTTGTGTGCTTGGAAAAGATTGTGTTAGTTGATGTGTACTATAGACTATAGATCAAATTCAATGGTTGGATTTAATCTTATGGTCAATCATCCTACTAGTCATATCTTTTTCATAGTACAATATTTGAATTTGAATTCAAATAGTTTCGTTTCTAAAATTATCTGTATTCACTTGTTTTCACTTGGAGAGTTGGAAAAACATAGAGATAAAAAATATAGAAAGGATCTACATGGGAGAATTCATTTCTCCCGCGATATTCTTGGTTGCCTCCGACAGTTCTCTTAGTATATCCATTGTCATTCCGTGGACGACGATGCATTGAATCTGGTGTAGCACAAATCTGAGTTCAACATTGATGGTTCAGTTGAAGAAGATTTGAATCGGTTGGTTTGGTTTTGTATATTTTGAGAGTTTGTTTTCCGCATTTGTAGTTGTTAGAATTTGGGTGTAATCTGAATTCCTTATTTAAGTAATCGAAGAATTCTAATTGAAATACACGTCAAAAAAATTCAGTTTTGAATGCTATTGGAGTCATATGTCAAGTTGAAGTTCTATTTTGGAAACCCATTGAAAATAAAAAATTGGTAATGGACTTGAAAAGGAGTTCGGAATAAAGAAAGCAACTTGGAATGAAAAGAAAAAAAATATTGGCGCCGGGCGCCACCTGTGTATGTTCTGAGATTTTCGTGTTATTCTCTCCTTTTTCATTTTGAACTCGATTTTTTGGCATCTTACTTCATCAACAACTTTATATAACGGTTTTGACGTCACCTACATGTTCCCTATAAATATTAGGCTTTTCTATACAATTTTATAGAGTAAGAAAGTGATTACAACATTTAGGAACATTATAATATTTCTCCATCTTCATTATTTCTGGTACAATAAAATCTCCTAATTCCTCTGTCATATTTTCTTGTCTTCTTTTATTCTTTTACTTACGATCATATACTTCATATTTTGCCATATAACTTCAACATTTCAATTCGATGGTTGCTTCCATATCAATTGGTATCGAGCGATACATGATCCTTGAATTCTCAACAATTGATATCAGAGATTTTGGGCATAACTAACACAATCAATAATAGTTGTAATAAATCATTGTACTCTACATTATAGACTCTATGGATTCATTTGCATGAATTGGCCAATCTTTCTTCATATATTACCAAATATATATAATTGGACATGATTAATTCTTTTTGCTATTAACGTTATGCTCTTTATTCAACTATTTATATTTTTCTCAATTCTTGTTGTATTCATTTTTTATTCTTTAACACCAAACATACCATATTATTAATGATTATTGCCATTAATTTAGATATAATATAGAGATAGGGATACAATCAATCCATCGTCTATCAACTATTTTTTTCTGTAGCTAAAGACTCTAGTTTATGGGCCACCACATCCTTTCGCTGAGAGTGAAGCCACGAGTCTCAATAACTGCAAGTCCTACAACTGACTTTTGGGAGAAGCTCTACAATATCTAAAATAACTAAAGCAGTTGACGCCAGTATTTTTTTGCGACTGAATATGTTTAATGACGTGCAATGCATCGCATTCATCAACTTCAATGACAACCTTCTTACAGGCGAATAGTAGGCCCTCTCTTAAGTGATATTATCTCTGTATCTTCAGGCAAAGAACAACCCATCATCTGCTTTGTACATGGTGCCACCACTACTCTCTTGTGGTCCTGGATTATTACGTGAATACCAATCAGCTTACATTCCTCTTGAATCGCTGCATTTATATTTCATTTGATTTTATTAGGTGAATGTGCTGCCCAATACCGTGAAGTAAGTTCAGAAAACACATTCTCCTGTACTTATCACTATTCGCCACCGCACCTTCAAAGTCATCAGCAAGTTCTCCGAGTGGATGATTGTTTGGTATGCTAGGCCCCTCAGCCATGTTCTACCGCATTTCAATTCCCCCATAAGAACCACACAAGACAACCCACCACCACCAGCTTATCTTACGGCACCTGCTGGAAGATGTGAACAATGGTTTCCTCTAGCCACCAACAGAAAGACTTCTTTATTACAGCCCACAGACCAACTCTTGTCCAAATCATCTTTGACTGAGCAAACGAGAACAAAACATGTATATACTAGTTTCCTCTGACCCGTAGCGTACACATTGAAGAGCTACTCGAATTTGCCTTCGAATTAAATTATATCTGGTAGTAATGGTGTTGTGGTAGACATGCCATAAAAATATTCACACTGTCTCAAGAACCTATAATTTCCATATCACTTGCCACCAAGCGGTTAACTGACATGAACTAGATAACGAGTCCTCTTGGGGTCGAACTCTCTTTATAACTTTATTACATGTATACAATATCATCCATGATAATATTAAGGGATAATTGTAGCAACAGTCCCAAACCTTTCACTTTTTTCAAACTTTATCTTAATCTACAGTGCCAAACTTTTAAAAAATTAGCACTTGGGGTCAATGGCGAATCCAGAAATTTTGTTCAATTAGGGCAGTCGTCAACCGTCAACTACCGCAATAGTGAGATCGTTTACGAAAGACGAGATAGAGGGAGAGATAGATGACTACAAGAAGAATAATATAACAAAGAGACCGACATGATCTTTCAATGTTTTTGTGTACTTCGAATCCCTAAAGCCGGTCTAAGTGAATATATATCCGCCCTCTAAAGCCGGTCTTAGTGAATACTATAACAAAGAGACCGACATAATCTACAAAATGCCCAAATTTATTTTTTAATTAGAATTGATTAAAAAACAAAGCACAAATGGTTGAATTGAGCCCAAAATCTTCTCAATTGAATTTTTTAACCCTAAATTCCTAAAATACTAAACATAAATAGTACATATCCAAATCACAAATCAAAACTCATAAATGATAAATTATAACGCATAACTCAATGACTCATACAACATATATTATTCATCCCAAATGTCTACATCACAGATTCCCAAATCACATATTCATACTGAAGGAGACACACCACTATCCAGTGTCCCGTCCAACATCCGTCCATTTATGTTTGTCGTGTCCAGTCCAGTGTCCTTCTATCCATTTATGTTTGCCGTATCTGTCCAGCCCACGGAAGTCTGAACTCTGGAGTCCTGCTGAGCTCATTGTGGTACCGGTGCCGCGGTATGTCTGTCGTGTGTGCGTGCGTTGTGTTCTCTTTCTTCTCATCTTCGTTCTCTTTCTTCTCATCTTGCATTCAAAATTCATATGGATAATGGATCACGTAAATTGATAATGGATTATGGTCAATGACTCAAGGTTGAATTGGGCCTCGTTATTTTTAAAAAAGGCCTGAATTGGCTTAAACTAAAACAAAACGAAAACCAGAAAGAATTTCGGTTGTCTTCTCCGGTTCTTCTTTTTCAAGCCAAACCACTACACCCCCATCGCTAGGTGTTGGTTCCACCGTTTCTTGGGGTCCAAATGGATGATTTCTCTTAACTTGACCATTAGTTGACTCAATAAATTAACTTTGACCAATTTAAAAGGGAACCAAAATAAAAATAACAAAAACAAATTCACTGTTCATCTCCTCCTTCCAAACCCCACCCCCACACCCCACCTCCTCCTAAAACCAACCAAGAAACCCACTACTACAATCCCATCGCCGCTTACCGTCAACATCCACCGATCGCAATCCATTCCACCCTGTGTCGACAATCACCACCCACCACATCCAAATCTTCGAGTATTTTCGACCATCATTACCCACCACGCCCAACCAAAATCTAACCCATCTCCACCACGGCGCTGGTGACTACCACTCACCTACTCACATGTTGAGCCAACAATTGCTACCAACTCCACTGTGTGGCCCTTCTATGTGTCATACTCAGTCAATTTCATCTTGCATTCACCATTTCGAGCAAAGCCACCCACCCCACCTACACAATTCAACCATATAAGAATGAACAATCACTAAAATTCACGAGTTCTTGAAAATGGGACCCAAATGTCTACATCACAGATTTAACATATAGTATTTAACCCAAATGTCTACATCACAGATTCCCAAATCACATATACATACTGAAGGAGACACACCACTGTCCAGTGTCCCGTCTGGCATCCGCCCATTTATGTTTTCGTGTCCAGTCCAATGTCCTTCTATCTGTTTATGTTTGTTGTATCTGTCCAGTTGGTTTCTAACGTGATTTTTGTGCTCTACTTCATCAATAACTCTAAGTTGGACACTTATATATACTTCACGAGGTGTAGGCTCTTCATATATTAAACATAACAATTATATCATTGTTGTATACATTAAAAACTTGAGAGAATTATTTGGATTTAAATTGAGAGTATCAAATCTTGTAAGGTAATTTTAGTTTCTTGGTATAATAAATTCTCATCTTCTTCCACAAAAATCTTGGTTGTTGTGTGATCTATTATTTTTCATATTGTTCATATTATTCTCCTCTTTAATTATTTGGCCCGGTCCTCAAAAATTGATATTGGAGCTGAAGTTTTTTTTTTTTTTTTTTTACCGGGTTCTTGGGAGGTCTAAATTAGATATTAAAGCAAGGTAGAAACAATGTCAATTATTTCGGGGATGGAAAATATGAAATTCAAGATTTCACTTTTATCACAACAGTAGATTATCTTTGTAGCAAATCAAGATTCGATGGTTCTTGCTCAATTGGATCTTGATGATGATTTGTTGGGAGATAGAAAGAATACATTCAACAATGACTACAGAGGAGAAGCAACGAAGGATTGGAAAGCCCTATCACAGATACATCTTTATCTTTCTAATCAAATTCTTCAGAATGTAGTAAAAGAAATGTGTCGTTGGGTTGTGGTTGAAATTAGAGCAGCTTTGTATGACTAAGAGTTTGACCACTAAGTTACACTTGAAACAGCGCTAGTATCTTCATCACTTGACAGAAGATGGATCTCTGGAAGATCATCTATTAGTGTTCAAGGAAATCGTCGTTGATTTGAAGACAATGAAAGTCAAGTGTGATGAAGAGGATTTAGGAATGATATTGTTATGTTTGTTGCCACCTTCATACGTGACTTTTAGAGATACCATTCTCTATAGCCAGGATACGCTTACTATTGACGGGGTATATGATGAACTTTATTCTAAAAAGAAGATGAAGTATCTGGTCATCGGAAGACAAGTAAGAGGGTCTTATTATTCATGAGAGGATGACATATGGTCATAGAAGGAACAGAGTCAAGAATAGCAACAGAGATAAAGTCTATTGGTATTGCAACAAGGGGCATATGAAAAGGGATTGCTATGAATGGTAGAGCAGGTTTGCTACTACAGATAAAAAAGAACAACCAGAGTATCCTAGCAATGTCAATTTTGTAGAAGAAAACAGTGATTGAGATCTTTTGGCTATTATTGATGGTGACTCCAACTCTAACGATGATTAGATTCTTGATTCGGCACTCACTTTTCGTATATGTTCAAATCGTAATTGATTTTCTTCATGTAAAACAGTTACAAAGGGTTTCCTGATGATGGGAAATAAGGAGCCTTGTAAAAGAATTGTGATTAGCAATGTCAAAATCAAGATGTTCGAGGTTAAAACACTTGGCCAGGTTCGACATGTTCTAGGTACAACATGAATTTAATCTCTTTAATTACTCTTGATTCAAAAGAGCACATGTATACTGGTGGAGGTGGAGTTATGAAAGTTACTAAAGGTGCCCGGTTGTGTGAAGGTGGTGAAAAAAGTCTCGATTATATGTGTTAGAAGGTTCAGCTATCACTGTGGATGTAGCTATAGCTTATGGTTTAATAAGTAATAATTCGGGTAGAGTTGGTTGTGATTGGGTTGTTTGTGGTGATTTGAACAATAATACTGGAGAAACATCCTATAGCTCAAGTGGAACTAGTTGTGATCTTGTTGATCATGGTGTTTGTAATGATTTGAGTAGGTTTAGCAATTCAAGTAGAGCTAGAAGTGAACATTATTATTCAAACAATATTGGCGTGCAAGGTAGTTCCCTGATAAGCATGGCATATATTTAGTTCACAATTAATGAGTATAATCGGTAGGGGCATGATATGCCCGGAAGGGGCATAGTGGAAGAGTTGGAGAATAACTTAAAGAGTGATCCCTTACTTCCTTGCTATGAAATTTGTATCAATGTAGAATTTGTTATATTTGTGATTCAAAATTATATGTGATTTCGAAATTTGATTCATGAAGGAAGCCTAGATAATGTTAGTTTGGAAACCAGGTTTGATAAGGGATCAAATTTTATCATGAATTTGGAGTTTGATTGGAAAACTGATTTCGGAATTGATGAAGAAGTGTTTTGGAAACACTAGGACGGATCTGGGGAGTGCTGGGACTCAGTGTCGAGCACTAGAAATGCACAAGAGAGACAGGGTGCGGGTGCCGAGGCGTCCGGACATGTGCGCCGCGATGCCCAAGGCCATTTTGGCCAGCAGGAAGCGGCACCTCAGAATCGGGTTCGTGGCGCTGCATCGTCACCGATACGAAAAGAATTCCATTCCCAATTGGTTTCTAACGTGATTTTTGTTTTCTACTTCATCTATAACTCCAAGATTACGCTTCTATGTATACTCCACAAGGTGTAACCTCTTTATAAACTCAACATAACAATTATATCATTGTTGTATACATTAAAAAGTTAAGAAAAATGTTTAGATTTAGATTGAGAGTATCAAATCTTGTAAAACAATTTAGTTTCTTGGTATAATAAATTATCCTCTTTTTTCACAAAAAAATTTGGTTGTTATGTTATCCACTATTTTTCATATTACTCATATTATTTTCTTTATTTGTTTGGCCTGGCAAGTGAGCTAAAAAAACAAAAGATGGCAGACCAAGAAATTGATGAGAACTACTAGCTAGTTCAGGACTTCATGACTACTATTACAGGAAATCAGTCAAGTATCTCGTATCGTTCTTATTGAAATCCAGATTTTCAACTGAGACCAGACATCATCAACTTTCTCAAGTCGCATGCTGTTCTTTTGGAAAACTAATGAGAATCCACGCTATCACATCACATGCTTCCAATATATTTGAGGTAACTTGAAATATCAAGGTATGCATGAAAAAGCAATCAATATGTGGCTTTTCCCTTGTTTTTTTGAGAGAGAGAGCTCAGGAGTGGCTTGATTCCTTACCACCTTACAATATAATTGCATGGACGGAATTGGTTTTGAACTTTGAAGTTTACCATTACGTATTTTCCTCGAGTCAAGATTGTCAATCTTAAACAAGACATCTCCATCTTTCAGCAATCTGATTGGGTTTCTTGAGGATTGGGAAATATTCGAAGAGTTGCTCAGGAAGTGCCTATATCACAAACTACGAAGGGTCTACAAAATTTTTACTTCTATTTCCATTTAGCTTCCATCGAGTTGATCTATAGTAGACGAAGCTTCCAATGGATTCATCGGAAAGAAGACTATAGGGGAAACATACAACTTGTTTGAAATAATGAGCGAGTAGGCGCAAAGTGACTGGAGCAAAGTCTCCACAAGTTTGCCTTCTGCAACTTACAGCTTTTTCATAGGTACTCGGCTATGTACCTACACGATCTAGAGCTGAGAATAACGTCACAAAGTCTTCACTACTTATTCTAGATGAGGAAAAAATCTACACTCTACCAATTTCTCTCATTATCAACTATGGTTGAGTTTGATGTTGAACATCTTCAACATCAGACTAAGCCTGTTCAGCTTCAGTTTGAGGTGTCTCCACTTTAACATGAACTTGATCACTGTAATCTATGTTTTGAAACTCTAGTTATGTTTTTTAACTCATCCTGCTAACCTTAGAATTTGAGGAAGAATTACTCGAGCAAGGAATTATACTTACCCTGAAAAAAAACATTTCCGCCAATGATTACTTTGAAACTCTTTAGTTCTTTAATCCATAGCCTATATCGCTTGGTCTCCTAAACATATCGAAAGCACATTTTAAGGATCCTAGTTCAAGTTTACCCTTGAATAAATAGCACAAGCAAAGAGTAAACATAGAGTAATATGTAGGTTTACCCGTCCAAACTAACTCACGTGTTTTAAAGTAAGTAGCAATAGATGGCCCTTATTAATCAATTAAGTTGTTATTCTTATAGCTTCGCCCAAAAAATAATTTGTGTAGGCGTGAACCTAAGAGCATACGCCTTATTTTATTTAATAGTCTTATTAAATCTCTCCGCCACACCATTTTACTGTCGTGGGTATATGTCATTTCTATGCATTTATATACCACAATATTTGCAATAAAGATCAAATTCAAAAGTGCATAATTATAGACCATTGTATATCCTAAGGGCTTTAATTTTCTTGTTTGTTTTATTTTAATTAAAATCTTCCACTGCTTAAAATTATGAAAGTGTCGAACTTATTTGACCTAATCTTCTCTTTACTATCCTTCCCAAATACTACTTTTAGAAGTTGGAGTCCCTTACCACTTATATGGCGTAACCTTTTATGCCAAATAAATGATGTATCACTTCCTAAATTTATGGATGTAGTATTATGGTTCCCAAGGATCCAATATGACAATCCAATATGACCACTTAGGTCTACATTCCCACGATATTGTCCTATGGAAGCGGGTGGTTAGAAGCTTAGCCACCTATTAATGGTTTTATATGTATACTATAAATGCCATTTATTTGATGGTTTGGTTAGTACTTCTAGGGAGTTTAAGAAGAATCTTGTAAACCCTTTATAAATTCTTATGTCATAGTCATCATCTAGTTCACCTAGTGAGGCTAAATTTCTCTGGAGATCAGGAACATGTTTTGTTTTATTCAACTTAACAATATGATTAACAAAAATGACATTTTGCAACATTAAAAAGACAACATTTGTTAATTGAGTGTTGCTAAAGGGGTTTATTGTCAACATTAATAAATGAATGTTGCCATTAGTTAAGATAATTGAGTTTTGGCAACGTTTTTTAAATGAATGTTGCTAATGTTGCAATGTTTTTTGAACGTTGCGAAAAGTTTCATTTTTTGCTGCAACTTTTTTGAACGTTATTAAAATTTGGTTCTATAGTTCATTGCATGTTGCTGAAACTCTTAAAATATAGCATTTTACAGCGTTAATTGATTGTTGCGAAAAATTTCACTTTTTACGTTTTTTGAATTAATTTTTTGCAAAGTTGTTAAAATAGCAACGTTCAATGCATGTTACTGAAATTCTTAAAATATAGCATTTTGCATCGTTTATTGATTGTTACGATAAATTTCACTTTTTGCAACGTTTTTTGAACACTCTTTACAATGTTTTTTGAACGTTGCTAAAATCCAACTGAATTAAATCATATAAACATTGCTAAAATCCAACCGAATTAAATTATATATGGCCTTAAATTGAAGAAGCCCAAAATAATTCAAACCCTGGATTATTCACACAACTCAGAGACTCATCCTCGCCACATCCTTCTCACCATCACCATCCTCACTATGGATTAATTGTCTATTTTTCTAGGTTTTAGGAGAGAAAAAATGGGTCGAGGCAAGATTGGTACCAAGAAGATCGAGAATGTAAACAGTAGGTAAATCACTTTCTTAAAGAGATGCACATACCTGTTGAAGGAAGGCACATGAGCTGGCTGCTCTATGTGAGGCAGAGGTTGCAATTATAATTTTTTCCAATACGAGAAAGCTTTTCGAGTTTTCGAGTTCCGAGTATGCACTCTAATTCTTTTCAATTTTGGATTATGTTTGAATTTTTGAGTTGGGGTCTCATTAATTTATTGCATTTGTGTTCTTATTATTATTTGATTTTAGGCTTTAATAGGGATTTAATAAACTTTACTAAATCAACTTGATGTGAAATTGTGAGTATGAATTCATTTAAATTATGGTATTGTTGGATTTATGTGTGATTTGACTTTGTTTATTTAATTTTTATAAATTAGATAGGACGTTGTTGACTTTTCCAGAGTTTTAATTGTTTAGGTATTTGTTGTAAAAATCATTTTTTGAAATAATTATTGACAATCTAGTTCTGTGCTAAGATTAAGATTTTGGAAATTTTACATTTTTTTCATTCCTCACCAGAATTGAGTATCCGAAATCAATATACTCAACGTTAGGTGGTCTTATTGAATGGTGTAAAATGCTAAATCCAAATTTGAGAATTTGATTGTTGATCTTTTATCCTTCGGAAACTGCTTCGTATTCCTTTTGTTGGTTACTAAATGAGACTCAAACTATATCTCAATTTATTTATTTATTTTATTTCCTTCCATTTTATTTTGTGGTTTTCGTGTTAATTTCAGTATCTTTTTATATATTTTATTATTGGGTTTTAGTTAAACTGGATTCATTGATAACTCCTGTAATTGTTTTGGTTTTCAAAGTATTGCTGATTGACTCTCTTAGTTCACAACTTTAGATTCGTTAAAAGGTATATTTGTTGTTGGTTGAAGAGGTACTCATTCTAGCAAAGCTGGGAAAACCAGGTCACATGTTTTATGGAATTAAAGGCATTGTTATTTGATTTGCCATTTTCTAATATCTTTTAAGTACTAATTAGGAAGGTGCACTTTGTATGGAAAGAAGTTATTGCTTCTATCAACTTTTCAATTCTTTAGAAGACATGCCCCATTGAAGTATACACTTAATATTATTTCAGATTGACAAGGTACGAGTTTGTGTTCTCATTGGAACATGAATTGGTGGTCTTATAGTTCTAATGACGGTGTTCATGCTCTAATAGAGAAAGGTCACAAGAAAAATAACACCATTTTTCATACCTTATGCTATATCAAACATGGGGTCTGCCTTGCTTGCAATTGATCTTGGTTTGATGAGACCAAACTACTTAATTTCAACTGCTTATGCTACCTCAAATTATTGCTTCTATGCGGCTGCAAATCACATCCATCGAGGCGAAGCTAATTTGAAGATCTCTGGTGGAACTGAAGCTGCCATTATTCCTATTGGATTGGGAGGTTTCGTTGTGTGCAGAGCTTTGTCTCAAAGAAATGATGATCCACAAACTGCTTCTAGGCCTTGGGATAAAGATCGAGATGGTTTTGTTAAGGGTGAAGTTGCTGGAATCTTGGTAAGTGTGCTGTAGTTGTTTATCATATTAGTTCTATTTTGATCTTTCAATTTTATTTGCTTGGCAGATGAATGAAAGACTTGTTTATATAAGATGAGTGGTTCTTTGTTCCACATCTCAGCATAGCACCCCCCCCCCCTCGAAACTAGAAAGAAAAAAGGAAATGGGCGAACCATGAAGTACTAGGATCTCTTTTCTTAAAATTTAGTCTTAGTTTAATGCTTATTTCTTCAAAGAAAATAATTATTGATTCAATGCTTCTCTTGTAGTTTAGTTGGCAATCGTGAATTGTGTGGCGGGTAAATCGAAGAATGCATGAAGAACGACATGATTGAGTATGTCATTAGAGTATTATCCAGAAGCTTGGTATTGCAAGTGTGGCAATAAACTCTTCGTGCCTAATTCAAAATTTTATTTCATTTTGAAACCCCTTTTTATTTAGGTAGAGTTGTATCACATTTTAATGTACAAGTGTATGGATTCCAAAATTTGTAATGAAATTATCAATCTTTATGCAATTTCAAAATTTGTTCACAGTGAGTATTTTAAATTTTGCCAAAATTTACATAAATTGCTATAAACAAAAAAAAAAAAAAAATCTACGACAACGGTTAAAAAACATTGCAAAAGAGTTATTAGCAACATTTAAAAAACTTTGCAAAAAGGTTATTAGTAACATTCAAAAAACATTGCAAAAAGTTATTAGTAACATTCAAAAAACGTTTTTGTATCTTTATACTTTACGACAATATCGAGGTTTGTAACATATGTCCAAACGTTGCAAAAAGTCTTCGGCAACATATTTTGAACGTTACAAAATGCTGTTTTTGTAGTAGTGAATGTTCTTTTCCGTCGATCTATGATTTCAATCCTCCAGTGATCATTTCCTATAATATTTGGCCTTTCTATTGTGTATAGAAGACTTGGAATAGTGTTTGTTATATGCGATATTCATATGGTGGTTAGGGTTGTGGTTTCCCTTTTCACTGTGGGTTATAGTTTCGAGTTAAAGAGAGTTTTGTTGTTTCTTGGACAAAAAATTCAGAATCTCTCTCTCTCTCTCTGGAAGGCATGGTGGTGCATTGAGTGGATTGGACAGATAGGTGACCCCCCCTCCCCTACCCCGATCAGGCTATTGCTGAACAGAGCCAACATATTGGTGTTCTTGTTCTTTAATTTTCAGCTTTTACCGTTTTATACCTGTTGTTTATCAATTTCTTGCTGTTGAGTTTTTTATTTGGGGACTAAAAATCCCAACAATACTACTACCCTATCTTCAGATATCATTTCAAATAATATACAAAAAGCTCTTGAAGATCCCTAAGTGAAGGGGTGTAGTGTTTGAGAAAATGAAAGCATTGTATAATATTAGAATAAGATGACCCGAATTCTGTTAGACCGGACCTGAAAACTTGCGATACGACATGTGGTAAAACTAAAATTATGAGAATTTTTGACTTGTTTTATTTTTCTCATACATACACACATTTTTGATGTAGTGAATTTTCTTCTTCTCTGACCATAATTTTTGTCTGTCTTTAAGTATTCATGTAAATCTGTTCTTATTCTTATTTTTCTAATGTTTATTCTCAACATATAGAATACTTGGGAAGATGGTCATTTGTAAGCGTTTCACGAGACTAGATTTGACAATAAAATTCTTGCGATTTCCAGTTACAAAAGTAATAACAAGTGCATAGGGATACACCACTCCCTGGTATCTTATTACAGAATGTCAGAATCCATATGCATCAGGGTGTGGAGGATTGTGTTCGTCAACACACTTTTGATTGCGACAATTTATCGTCGCAAAATTTATCTTAACAATTTGTATAATAGAAAATAAGATGAATATCGTATACTACAAACGGGTATTACCTGGAGCTAGGACGAGGACGAGAACGAAGAGGTTGGAAAGAGGATGGCCATTTATGTGTATTCGAGCAATGAACTATTGTTAGTGACGATTATGTAAATGGAACTACTAAATGTCCTACATCCATAATTAAAGAGGACAATATTGAGATTGTCTACGTTTTGTTAGGTCATGGAATAGAATGAAATCTCCCATGTAATTTCTCTCGATATGATCCATTAAACATTTTAAGTGCTGAGAAAAATAAATAAATAAGTAAACGGGAACGAGGAATGGGGATTAAAATCAGCCCTACCTCCCGAAAAATTCTAGCGGGAAGGGAATAATTGCCCTATTACCACCCCTAGAAATGAATTTGGAAGTAATAATCGGTGGATATTTTTCAGTTAATGTTTATTTGATCAAATCTAAAATTTCATTCTTAAGTTATATTTTGTTTTTAAGTATGTTCTATATGTTACTCTTTTTTANGCCCTATTACCACCCCTAGAAATGAATTTGGAAGTAATAATCGGTGGATATTTTTCAGTTAATGTTTATTTGATCAAATCTAAAATTTCATTCTTAAGTTATATTTTGTTTTTAAGTATGTTCTATATGTTACTCTTTTTTATTTTTTAAGTTTTAACTTGTTTAAAAGCATTCATTCACGCCAAAATACATTATTACTTATTTTAAATTTTTATCGAATAAAAACTTATTTATTTATAAGTTCAAGTCTAGACAAACATC
>CAIGRP010121943.1:0-18507 GCA_903798385.1 Fraxinus cuspidata
TCTATCTTTATTACATATTGATATTGGGTAATCTTTTGCAGGTACATGGGCGATGATGTAAGGAAAAATTTATCCGTCCTATGCATTGTAGCAACTAGAGAGAGTGATTAGTTTCTAAGAACCAATGTGAAGATTGAAAGTTGTGGTTCTAAGAAACCCGACTCCTTTTGTTAAGTGAAAACACGTTTTTACTTGTGTTAATTCCTTCCACTTGGCATGGCTGGATTGGTTCGATGACAATCACTTGGACTTGGGTTTTTCTTGGAGTTGATCTGGGCCATCAATACTGATCTATGGCTGGGCCTGAGGGTATAAAAGGCCCTTTGAGTCAATGGAAAGTCATATTCTCTTGCTCTTCATCCGGTTCCCACTTCTGCGATCTGTGAGGCGATTTTACACTCCTGTTATGAGAGTTTGTGTTCTTGTCTGTGTAATCATTTACATATGTACTAGTGATTATTGATTTTATAGTATAGTTGCTTAGTGGATATTGTTGTAAGTCATTAGTTGATTTTAGTTTGTAATTAATTAACAATTACAACCGAAAATCAAGTGAGCATAAGGGGATGTGATGTGTGCTGTGATGTGTTCTTGAATTGTTAATTGTATTGGGAGATCCAAAAGTGATCGATGATCGGTAGTGTGTCTGAGTCTTAGTTCTGTAAACTCTGTTAACTCTCTCTTGAAGGTTCTTGCATAGTGACGGGCTATAGTAATTGCCTCTGAGCCCCCCAGAGTAGGCTTTGCCGAACTGGGTAACCAAATCTTGTGTTTTTCGTTTCCGCATTTAAGTTCTTATTGAGATTATAGCACTGTATAGGCTTCGCCGAACTGGGTAACCAAAATTTTGGTGTTTTTCGATTCCGCATTTTATTTCTCATTGAGATTATTGCACTATCTTGGTTTAATCTTGGGAGATTTAGACCCAACATATACTCTTCAAGATTAAAGATAATATTTTATTCAACTGTCATAACAAACCAAATAGAGTTTTTATATGTTTAACACTTTGTAATTATGGTTCGTTGTATTTAGGCTTGTGACTAGACAAATTGTTGTATCTTGACTATATATACTTGGTTGATAGTATTCAATAAAATATACCACAATTTCTCTCAATCTTCTATTCTATTACGCCAAACAAACTTTTAGTAAAATTCTTAACTTGAGAAGAATCATGTGACGTGGTGAGATTTTTCAAACTCGTCCATTTAATTGGCAAAATTCACACGGCTCTCCGCTCAAAGATTTTTCTCAGTCGCCCACTTTGAATGAGTCTTTCTATTAATTTTATTCCACATTTGATACGTTTTTGCTTGTAGTTTATGGATATAAGTTGGTATTGAGAGGCTGATTTGGTGATCAGAATCAAATAATTAAAAAGAATAAGGTTGAAAATTTAATATAAAGGTTGGTATTTAAAATTTTATTTTGACCTTATTTTTAATGTTTGTTTCGTCTTAAGTAAAATTTTAAACTCAAATGCGTAATCTCCCTAACAAAAAGAAGAGAATCAAAATAAAATGATGAATAAATAGAAACGAAAAGAATATTATTTTTTTAAATACTACATTTTTCAAAAGTCTGGTTTCGAGAAAGAAAATGGAAAAGCCAAATAGTTGGTCAAATGGTGGTAGGAAATACAAGTATGAATGGAAGTTTCAAAGTCAACGGTCTTGGAATTTTTTTTTTCTTCTGACTATTGACAATGATGTTTCAACAATTCTTCCTCCCCTTTTGTACCCCATTTTTAAATTTCATTTTCATCTTATATTTCGTGAAATACATAATTGTTATCACCTTACATATTTCATCGGGTCAAACCATTCTAGAGGCTATGTGATTAAAATAATTTCACCAAGTCCCTATTTGGTAGGGATCAAAATCAAATTTTAGTAAATTTTGATAAAATTTGATAAAATGTATGGTTGAAAAGTTGTGTATCTCATAAAATATGTGGTTAAAATTAATTATTGACTTTAATTTAAATTCAAATCTGAATTTTATTTTTTACCAAGTAGGGGCTAAAACAAATTTGAATTTTATTTTTTACCAAGTAGGGGCTAAAACTTTTAAATCCTGACCGATGCAAAAAAATTATTTGATTTAATGCTTGTATCAGCTCGTGTGTATAAATATTTTTTAAATGACTGTCGACATTGAAAGAATATGAATTTTTTTACTTCAACTACCAAGTTTTCCCTTCAAACTTTGATAAAAAGAATAAGTTAGCCTATACACTTCGTTATCAAAATTATATTACGAATTGCATTGGAAAAATCTATGCATTTTTAGTAAATTGGAGTACCGTTCGTAGGATAGGACTTAGAAGCAATGAGCCATCACTTTATCGTTCTCTTTGACATAGTCGTATAATCAAAAAGATAGACAAACAAATTGCAAGTCTATCCGTATTTACCACATCTTGTCAAATAACTT
This sequence comes from Fraxinus cuspidata, assembly GCA_903798385.1. NCBI lineage: Eukaryota > Viridiplantae > Streptophyta > Magnoliopsida > Lamiales > Oleaceae > Fraxinus > Fraxinus cuspidata. The sequence goes on from CAIGRP010121943.1 coordinate 2,440, forward strand.
TTAGTGATCAAGATTTTAACTTGTAATTTTATTTATTTGGACATTGAGTAAAGTGTTTTGCTATTTGTTAACTGATATTCCGATGTACAATCCTCCACACAATAAGATTCACGATTTTTTTTTTTATTGAGCGTGGACCCAATTAATCGTGGGCCTCGATGGGACCGTACAAATAGCAAAACCTTTAAGTAAAACCACTGCAAAGGTCATCTATATTTATATATTCGGCATACTTTGACTAAAGATAATTAAAATCAATTGGTATCTCATCACAGTTTCCACGCAGTTTCATTTTTCACATTATAGTCTTGGTATCACCTTCTTCTCCACTACCCGAGATTCTAATCTCTGCTAAATGCCACCACCAAATCAACACAAAATTAACTGAAAAAGCCCACCTCGGAAAATGTTGAAAGCTACTACTCCATTCCTCCATTTCTTCTCCATTATTTTCTTCTTCACCTTACCCTTTTTTCACTGCAATGCACAAAATGTTACAGCTCAAGAACAAACTATTCTTCTTCAACTCAAAGACTACTGGTCCAGTTTAACCAGCATCAGTCACTGGATCCCGTCGTCCGACCACTGCACGTGGCCCGAGGTCACGTGCACCGGTGGTCGGGTCACAAAACTCGAGATCATCAATAACACCATCAGTAAAACAATCCCAACATTTATCTGTGACCTTAAAAATCTATCCTACATTGATCTTCACCAGAATTCCATCCCTGGATCCTTCCCTAAATCTCTTTATAACTGTTCTAATCTCAAATATTTAGACCTTCAACTAAACCATCTCGTTGGAAGAATTCCTGATGACATTAACCGGCTTTCGCCTTGGCTTCAGGTTCTTAACTTGAGTGGGAACAATTTCTCTGGTAATATTCCTGCATCCATTGGGAACTTCCCGGAACTCAAAAGTCTCCAGCTTTCGACCAACTTGTTCAACGGTTCTATTCCCCCAGAAATTGGCAATCTGTCCAATCTTGAAGAATTAAATTTGAACGACAACCCGTTTTTGCCACAAGCAATACCATCAAGTTTCACAAAGCTGAAGAAATTGAGAAATCTTTGGATGTATATAACAAATTTGATAGGACAAATCCCTGAAAGTGTTGGGAATTTGCCAGATTTAGAATTCCTGGACTTTTCTGAAAATGGTTTAAGTGGCAGCATCCCAAATTCTCTGTTCCTGCTCAAGAACTTGACTGTCGTGTATCTTTACAAAAATAGGCTGTCGGGATCAATTCCTCAGACCGTTGAGGCCTTGAATTTGGAGGTAATCGATCTTTCTGAAAATAACTTGACGGGAACAATACCAGATGATTTTGGGAAGCTAACAAAACTTACCGGTTTGGCTTTGTTTTTCAATCAATTATCTGGCGAAGTTCCAGTAGGTATCAGTAGATTGCCATCTCTGATAAATATTGGGCTATTCAGCAATAATCTATCAGGCGAATTGCCACCCGATTTTGGGTTATACTCAACCCTAAGTACATTCCAAGTTGCGTCTAACCATTTTGTTGGGTCGTTACCAAAGAATTTGTGTGCTAATAAGGCACTTAGAGGTCTGGTTGTGTTCGACAACAATTTGACAGGTGAATTGCCAGAATCTCTAGGGAATTGTGACAGTTTGACGGTTGTTCGGGTTTATGGAAACCGGTTTTCTGGTAATATTCCAGGAGGATTGTGGACATCATTGAACTTAACTACACTGATGATAAGCGATAACTTGTTTACAGGTCAGCTCCCGGATAAAGTAGGGCCTAACTTGTCTCGGCTTGAGATGCATAACAACCAGTTTTCGGGTGAAATTCCAGCCGGGATATCTTCTTGGGAGAACTTGGGGGTGTTTAAGGCAAGTAACAACTTGCTTACTGGTAAAATTCCTAATGAATTGACTGTTCTTCCATTCCTGTCAAGTATTTTGCTAGATGGAAATAGACTTTCTTCAAACCTTCCCTCGACAATAATCTCGTGGAAATCTTTAAATACTTTGAATCTCAGTCGAAACCAATTATTTGGTGAAATTCCTGCAGCAATCGGGTTTTTACCTGAACTCCTGTATTTGGATTTGTCAGCAAACAACTTTTCTGGTCCGATCCCACCTGAAATTGGCCGTTTGAGGCTATCTTCACTCAATCTCTCTTCAAATAAGCTCTCTGGGAGAATCCCGGGTGAATTTGAAAATGCAGTTTTCGATAGCAGCTTTCAGAATAATCCAAGACTCTGCGCAAGTAATCCAGCGTTAGGGCTCAGCAGTTGTAAGGCTTCACCTGCCAGAAAATCGAACAAACTTCCATCCCACTTAATTGCTACATTCTCAAGTATTTTAGCAGTTGCATTTTTAGTTGTTTTCTTATACACAATCTTAGTTGTTAGAACTAACAGGAGGAAGCGTGATTTAGAGTCGACTTGGAAAGTTACTTCATTCCAGAGATTGAATTTCACAGAATCAACCATTTCATCTGGTTTAATAGAGAACAACATAATTGGAAGAGGAGGATCAGGAACAGTTTTCCGGATTCCCATAAATCATTCCGGTGCATGTGTTGCTGTTAAGAGGATTTGGAACAATGTGAACTTGGATCTGAAACTCGAAAAGGAATTTCTATCAGAAGTTCAAATTCTTGGCACCATAAGGCACTCCAACATAGTGAAACTTCTTTGTTCCATTTCAAGTCATAATTCGAAGCTGCTCATATATGAGTACATGGAAAATCATAGTCTCGACAGATGGCTTCGTGGCAAGAATCGACCATCCACAATCTCGGGTTCAGTTCATCATGTGGTTTTAGACTGGCCAAAGAGGCTGCAAATTGCAATTGATTCTGCACAAGGGCTCTCCTATATGCATCACGATTGTTCACCTTCCATTATCCATCGTGATGTAAAATCTAGCAATATCCTGTTGGATTCTGAGTTCAATGCAAAGATTGCAGATTTTGGCCTAGCAAGAATGTTGATCAAGAATGGAGAACCTGACATGATGTCCACCGTGGCAGGCTCATTTGGTTATATAGCTCCAGGTATGTGACATACTCTCGACTCTTGTCAAATAATGTATGATCTCCACAATTTTATTTACATTACTTTAAATTTTCAGAGTATGCACAAACAAGAAGAGCGAATGAGAAGGTTGATGTATATAGCTTTGGAGTCATCCTTTTGGAACTAGTGACCGGAAGGGAAGCTCGTGATGGAGATGAGAGCTCGTCTCTGGCAGAATGGGCGTGGCGTCACATTCAGGAAGGTAAACATGCAGTCGATGCCATGGATGAGGATATTAAGGAACCACAATATTTGGATGAAATAAGCAGTGTATTCAAACTCGGGATTATCTGCACTAGCAAACTTCCATTGTGTAGGCCTACTATGAAGGAGGTTTTGCAAATCTTGCTCCGGTATAGCCATTCATCGCTGCACGGAGGAGAAAAGACGAAAAGAAATGAGTATGATTTTGCTCCTCTACTTCAGAACTTGAAGCCCGACAGGAAACTCGAACTCAACGACAGTGTTTAACATCAGTCATGGGATGAATGCTGATAGTGACAGTTCTTCGACATCAATGGAGTTCCTTCGAGCTGTAGGCCATTAAATCTTGAAGTGCCTAGGAAAGGCAATGCAATTAGCTTAGCTTATATGTCTGTTCACAAATCCCAGTTACAGGGATTTATAGATATTATACAAAAAAGTATATAATGAATAAAAAAAAAAAGCAATTTCTTGTATGAACGGAAACTTTAAAGCTCATAAACCATAACATATTTGCAGATTTTATTTAGGAACAACCTTCAACGTCTAATGCTATCTCCCGGAGAGTTGCTCTTGTGCGGGATAATACTTTGTGTTATTTCGAATTCTCGAAGGAGTTTGCATTTTATATCATTTGAAGGATCTCAAGATTGTTGAGTAATCATTATGAAAAAAATAATCATATCGAAATAAACTATCCACTTGAAATTGTAACTTACCTTGAAAGATTTTCAAATAAGCTAAAAGAAATTTGGAAGGAAAATCTGCATTGCATTCAAAACTTTTCCTCAATTTCTCTGCGTCGAATTTCTTTAAATGGGGAGTGTATATGGTTACCGATAAAATCATGCATAAAACCTAGAAGAGACCTATTAGGCTTAGAAACTTGACACCAAGAGCTTGAGCTCGATTTTTTTGGTTAATAATGTATTTTGGAATAGTAGATTGTGTGGTTAAAAAATAAAGAAAATTTTTGAATTTGCATATAAAATTATTTTATTGAAGAATGTGTGATTGAATAAAAAAGAGGAAAAAATGTATTTTGAAAATAATAGGGATGAAACAAAGTCCAAATAGGATAAGTATACCTTGGGAATAGGGATGTTAACTGGGCTCAGCATACCTTGAGAATCGACTCGTTTCCAAAAAAGTTCGGCTTAGCTTGAAACTTGGTGGGGCCAACTGCTCCAGCTTGCGAACCCCAATTTTGTTTTACAGAAAATGCATTTTCATTTAAAAATATGAGCTGGCTCGGGAGCCAATTCGTGTGAGTTGACAAGTGATTCACATGAGGTTTGTGCTGCTTGATTTGGGCCCACAGCTCGACTCGAGCACGAGCCTAGCTAGCTCGGCTCATTTGTGAGCAAACTGAGTCGGCATCAACTTGCGACATCGGTTTGCGAATCACCCAACTTTAACAGCCTAGGTTTACCTTGACAAGAAAATGTGTCATATTACAAATCAAATTTTTGGTTGATAAGTGATAACAAACCCACTTAAATAACAATTAAATTTTTAAAATTACTTAAACATATATTTATTTAAAAAGATAACTTGGGCCTAACTTGACCAAAATTACCTTTCTTGAGTCCTCGTATTTTGATTCAAGCATTGATTTGAACCTAATATCGATAGATTGACATAAAAATTCCGACATTTACTAAGTTCTAAAATATTTTAGTATATCAAATTATATTTTTCTTGTTGGGATAAATGAAAGAATTCTTGTTGTTACACTATAGGCCCAAAAGATTTTTATGATGCCAGAAAACACGGTAGGCTTTTTAAGCCACACCAAACAGGGGCATAATATATCTTTTAGATTTTTCAGTATTTATACTTAAATATTCAACTCAAAACCTTACAGAATTTCTACTCATCCATTGAAATCTAATTTTTGTCCGTTAAAAATAACTACTGGTTAAAAACTTAAATCTTAATCAAATAATAATTTTGAAGGCAAAATGCATATTTCTATTTGTAACAAAAGACTGGATGGCCCAGCCCGTTTGGCTATGGACTGAGCTTGAACTTACATCGCTAGTTAGGTCTCGATTGGGCTATATTCCTTAGACAGCCAACTAATAATTAAACATGCTAGTTTGGTACGTTTTATTTCGGCGAAATGAAGTCCTTAATTGTCTTCCTATAAAACAAAATTTTTATTGTTTTCAACCACGTATTTTCTAAAATATTACTATTCAAAATATCATTTTTTTTTCAAAATAATGATCATCAAACAAGACTAAGCTCTGACATGATCAATTCAATTCCCGTAAGTCCCAAATAATTAATAATATTCAAATAAAAATATATGTGACATCAAATTCACTTATGTACTGCAAAAGTAGTCAACTGTGAAAAAGGCTATTTTGCCCTTACGTCCAAAATTAGAAATTATGCCCCAAACTCACAAAATTTCAACATGAGCCTAATAGAATCCAAATCTAGCCCCTAATAATTATCTCAAATCTAATTTACCTTAAAATGAAAGTTTAAACTAAACAGCAATTTGATCCTCATTAAATAAAAAACACCAATTTTCTTCGAACTCCTCGTTCTTGGACATAGAATGTCCAAATCAGCTATTTCTTGAATTATCTCCACATAATTTACTATGAGCTATGATTTGAGTCATATAATCACATACAAATTCTCTTACTCTCAATATGTGCATATCTAGCCCAAATAAACGTGGCTTTAAATAGTTTCTTTCGTTGATGACAGGATGCTTATTGGCGTAATACCCTATATCGTATGAACCTATTGTCAAATATCCTTCTACTTTTTCAAATTGGCTAAAAACCTCTTATATGACCTCTAAGGGGTGAAAGACCTCATATTTTTTCATTTTTTCAATAAAACATTGTGAAATGATCAATATATCTCCATATTAAATTAAAATAAAAAAAAATATAAAGACACCAATAGTCTATTTGAAGCAAAATGTCAAAAGGTTAATATCTGATGTCATCACTGTTTAAAAGATATTCCGTACCCCCTGGTAAGGAAACCACTGCTATAGTAACTCCAATTCGTTAAAAACTTGTAGAAAGGTTAATGACAGAAATGTAACCGCTTGGCGTATAAGAAAGTAACACGTGCGCTTAAGGTACCTAAAGAATATCCTCACCAGTACAAAAGCAATGTTTGTTGAATGCAAATTCTAAAAGGATCTCATCACCGCTAAGAGGTCATGTGCCAAGTACATGGTAAAACATACAAATGCCCTAGCCATACAATGTCGATAAATAACTTAGTTTCTATAACGACTCGACATTTATATTCAAATTGTTATATCATACATACTGTCTGCTTTGAGGCATTTGCCCGTTTATTCTCTCACGGCATTCTATCTAGTTCCCCAGAATTCGAATCAAGATCTTAATCTAATAAGAGACTTAAGTTAAATTCTGATCAACCCGAAGGGCGTCACTTGTAGTAGTAGATGCCTCTATCAATGATAAATGAGGTTTGCTCCTTATCTAGATGGTACATAGGGATTTGATTATAGTTGAAGTAGGCATCCATGAAGTTGAATAGCTTATGCCCAGTGATTGCATCGACCAACTTGTCTATCCTTGCAAAGGAAAGCTATCCTTGGGACATACTTGATTTTAATTGGAGAAGTCTATGCATATTATTCATTTGCTATTGTGCTTCAGTACCATGATCGGGTTGGATATCAATTTGAGCTAGTGCATCTCTCTAATGAAACCATTGGCTATTAACTTGTTTACCTCTTTTTTAAGTATCTAATATCGTTCTAGGCTGAGGGACCTCCATTTTTGCCTATAAAGGTACTTATAGAGAATAGAAACTAATTATTGGATCAATGTCAACCATGTCTTCGTGCTTCCAAGTGAAGATGTCCAAATCCAAACACAAAAATAAAATAAAATAAAAAAATTGATGTTTCTCCGGTATCTACTAGGAATCTTTCCAATACCTCCAACTAGGCTACCTGTGAGTCATGCTAGGTGATGAGAGTCTTTCTCATTAAATAAATGTACTCCCACCTCAGTAGCCTCATCTTATTCAGGGGCTTCAATCACCTTCTCCTCTCTCAAAAGGCTTCTAATGTAAAGTCCTGAAAATTTCATAGATTATAATTTAATTGTTTTAAATGCTATATTTTATATTATGGAAAATTGGGAGACTAAAGTGATATATGTATTAAAATTCAATTTTATTTGGATAAAATATTGATAGAGCGATGATAAGTATATTAATATTGGACTTGTTGAATAACCCGTATTTAATCATCTATTTTAGGTTCGAGAAAAAGTTAACTCGGATAAGCGAAACCTAAGTTATTGAAGTTTAAAGAAGTATTTATTGTGTGTGTGTGTGTGACATTTATTGCATCTTTTCACGAATTGTATGGCGTCCTTTTTCAAAGTTGGCCAGTAATACCCTTGCCTCAATACCTTGTCTGCCAGTGCCAGGCCCCCAATGTGGTTGCCACAGATTTCCTCATGAATTTCTCGCAAGACATAGTCAGATTCCTCTCCACCAGTGCAACGCAGGAGAGGGGATGAGAAGCCTCTTTTGTAAAGCACTTCATCTTGTGGTACATAATGGGCGGCTCTGTGTCTGACCTTGTGGGCCTCCTCCCTATTTTCTGCTAGTATGTGGTCCTTGAGATATGCCATAATGGGCCGCATCCATTCTGGAGTTTCTTCGACCCACATCACCTTCTCTACCTTCGTTGTGGAAGGCTTGGGGAGGTATTCAACTGGTATGGTTTGAGTAGTTCAGAATCTTTGTTGCTAGCCAATTTTGACAACGCGTCTGCGTGTAAGTTCTCCATTCTCAGGACCTAGGTCAGCTCAAATTTCTCAAAGCTCAAGATCAGGTCTATGACCTTCTTTAGGTATGCTGCCATACCCTTATCTTGGGCTGCGAAGCTGCCACTGACCTAGTTTACGACCAGTTGATAATCGCTCCGATATTAAATTTTTGACCTGCATTTCCGTGGCCAGCTTGAGGCCCGCCAGAAGCGCCTCATATTTAGCTACTTAATTGGAAATTTTGAAGCCGAACCTTATGACGCAATTGAGCTTGTGTCCCTTCGGGCTTTCTAATAGTACTCCAGCCCTCGATCCCGTTTCTCCAGTAGACCCGTCAATAAATAATCTCCACGGTGGGGGTCTACTACATTGATGTTCGTTATTTTCGTAAATTTTGCTATGAAATCAACCACTGCCTGTCCTTTCATCGAGGTTCTAGGTTGGTATGAGATGTCATATTCACTTAACTCCATTGCCCATTTCATCATCCTTCCCAATGCATCTGGCTTCTGTAGTACCTGTTTCAGGGGGAGGTTTGTGAGTACGCGTATGTTGTAGGCTTGGAAGAAGTGCCTTAGCTTTCTAGAGACGATCATAAGGGATAAGGCCAGCTTTTCCATGTTTGAGTATCATGTTTCGGCTGGAAGGAAGGCCTTGCTTACATAATAGACAGGTAATTGAACACTATCTTGTTCCCTTATCAGCACCGAGCTTACGGCATCGGCACTCATAGCCAGGTACACTTGCAGAGTTTCTCATTTCCGAGGCTTCGAGAGAAGGGGGGCTTGTCCCCAGTGCTTCTTCCGCCCTTGGAAAGCCTCTTCACATTCCTTCGTCCACTGGAATCTTCTTCCCCCTTTCAAAATTTTAAAGAAAGGGAGGCACCTATCCGTTTCCTTGGAAATGAAGCAGTTTAATGCCGCGAGGCGCCCTGTCAAACATTACACTTCTTTGGGTTTGCTTGGGGATTTCATGCTTAACAGGGCCTTGATTTTTTCAGGATTAGCTTCAATTCCTAGTTGGTTAACCATGTAGCCCAAAAACTTTCCAGATGCGATGCCAAATGCGCATTTCAATGTGTTCAGCTTCATCCGATATTCCCTCAGGACCTCGAATGCGGTTCTTAAGTGTTCAATGTGGTCTGCAGACCTGATGCTCTTCACCAGCATGTCATCGACATATACCTCCATCGTTTTGCCTATGAGGTTGGAAAATATTTTATTGACCCACCGCTAGTAGGTTGTACCAGCATTTTTTTAGCCAAACGACATGACCCTATGGTACTAAAGGCCCCTATCAGTGATGGATGATGTGTTTTCTTCGTAGCTGGGTGTATGGGCATCTGATTGTATCCCGATTACACATCAATGAAGTTCAAGAGTTCATGGCCCGCAGTGGAATCAACTAACTGGTTAATCATTAGGAGTGGAAAGCTATCATTCGGACTGGCTTGGTTGAGGTTGGAGAAGTCTATGCAAACCCTCCACTTGCCATTGGGTTTCTTTACTAAGACGGGATTCGATATCCACTTTGGATATACTGCCTCCCTAATGAACCCGCTAGATATGAGCCTTTGCACCTCTTCTTTCAGGGTCGTGTACCTCTTGAGGTTTAAGCTCATTCTTTTCTACCTGTGAGGAGTGAACTTTGGATTTAGGTTAAGTCGGTGACAACTAACTTTGAGTTCGGTACCTATTATGTCCTCGTGCTTCCATGCATAGATATCTAGATTGTTAAGCAGAAAGTCCTTGAGCCTGATCTTTTTTCCCTAGTCGAGATCCTTTCCAATTCGCAGCACCTTTGCAGGGTCATGGGGGTTCACGGGGAAGAGCTCAAGCTCTTCAACGGGGTTTGCCTGAGAGTCTGACTCTGTGAACCTGGGGTCTAGATCTACTTTGACGGCCGTTTCTTCGGAGGTGTCCGCCATGTTGACGTCTTCCCTTTGTTCAGGGGCGGAACCTTCTTCAGTTGTGTCAACCATTTTGGTGTCTATCAAAACCATGTTCATAGTGTAGGGCTTAGATTTTCTTAGGGAACTTAGGTAACACTCCCTTGATCCCATCTGATTTCCCCGTACTGTCGCAACTCCTTTCTTGGTGGGGAACTTCATACACAAATGGTGTATAGACGTTACGGCCTCAAGCTCTTTTAGGGCTGGTCTACCTAGTACCCATGGTAGGCTGATCCGTGATCTACCACCAAAAACTCTATGAACCAGTTGGTCTTGAATGGGGGTTCGCCCGTTTCCAATGCTAACGTGATTCTCCCCTAGGGACGATGCTATCACCTGTGAAGCCATATAAATGGGCCGTCATGGGGACGAGTTGATGATCCACAATCATCTTGTCGAAGGTGGTTTCGAAGAGGATATTAATCGAGCTATCATTGTCTACCAACATGTGCCTGAGCCCGTTTCTGGCTACGACGGCTCGTACCACCAACGCATCGCATTGTGGGAAATGGACTTCTGTCGATCGACCGAGGAAAAGGTTATCGGCGTGGTGTTTCCAGAGTGATGCCCAGAATTTTTGATTAAGTAGCTCACCATAGGGGGTCCTTTGCCTCTCTCGCGTAGTTCTTCGGTGCATTTTTGGAATTTCCTCCTATGTGAGGCCATCTATGATGGTGTCAATATCCCTGATGGGGGGCATTATCGACATTTTTTGGAGGTTCTCTCCTGGGCCTCTGTCCTCTTGCTCTTTTTCTGTCTTCTTCATGCTCCAACTGAGGTGACTCGTCATTGCGGTGGCATTTCCCCTAATTTTCCCTAGGCCCTCTTTTCTGCTTAGACTGAGGCACATTTCTCCGCATTTGGTGTGTATTTCTACATTTAATGCGGTGACCGATCGGGTCTTCATGGTATGGCTTGGAGAGACAATTTTTGGTGCTGTGACTGTTGGTTTGGTGATATGTATAGTAATGCTTGTCCCGGGGTTCTCCATTCCTTCCTCTGGATGGGTTAGGTGCTATTATAACCTCGGCTCCGATCTCTTCGTATGCCAAAGAAGGTATTGTGTTTAGCATAGCAGTGGCCAGAGCTTGGCCAGAGGTGGGGGCTATTGTGTGTCCTACTTGGGTCCATTGTTGATCACCAAGTGTGATATTGCCTCTTCCCTGTCTTTAAGGTAATGAGAGCCCCAGCGAAGTTCTGTTGCAATCATCAATCAGCTTTTCATTAACGATCTCGCTTTTCATCATTTCTACCAGAGCATCATAGAAAGTGGGATTTCTGTTCGCACGTCTCTGCAGAATAGGGTGTTCATTTTGAGACCACTCCTTAGGGCAGAGAGGGCTTCCCTATTCGCAACTTGTTCGCAATAGGTCATTTCATTGGTGAAACGGGCCAGATAGTTTTTCAGAGTCTCACCTGCCGTTGTCTATTGTCCTGCAGCCTTTGGATGGTGGCTCCCCTTCTTTAATAGACAGATATTGGTTTAGATAGACATTCTTGAGGTCTGGCCAACTTCTAATGCTGCCGGCTGGGATGCGGCTATACCAAATTTCTGCGGCTCCTGCAAGCGTGAGGTGAAAAGGCTCTGCATCAGAGACATTTGGGTCTTATAATTGTTGAGGTGCTTTGCTGGATCTCCTTTCTCTTCGTACTTAGGTATCTTCAAAGGTACGAAGTGACTAGGAACCGGAGCGTTTATGAGCTCACGGGAGAAGGGTAAGCTCTCATCGTCATCGTCCATTTCAAATGACATGTACGGACCATCAGAATCATTTTCTTTTACCTGATAACGAGGGGGTCATGATGCTCCTGCTTGATTCCTCAAATTCACCTCGTCACTCCCCTCTCACCTATTTTTAGGTGGAGATGGGATCTCCCGAAGCTCAGGCTCTTGGTAAAGCCCTTGTTTCCTGTTAGTCAGGGGCGGATGATGTGACCTATTTCTAGGCCTAGAGGGTCCAATTCGATCAAAGACGCTATTGGACCTTTGAGGTTCGCGTTCTTGAGTGTATTCGGGGGGATGGACTTCTCGTGGCATGCTGTTGACAGGTCGACTTGTGATGTAGTTGGTGGAGGTTTCCACTTCCACCTCCCTTCCCATCGGGTTATCGTCCATATCACACATTTGAGGATATGCTGCTGTGTCAATTTCCTCATCATCTTAGGGAAACATTTCGAGTTGTGGCGCCTGGGAACCAGCTTGGTGGTGCATTTGCATAAGTAGTTGTTGCATGGCTGCATTTTGTTGGGCCATGTTCATCATGTTAGCGGCCATTTCTCCCACTTCTCTGGCTAAGCGTGCCGTAGCGCCACCTCTCCTATGTCGGTGATGGGGGCGATGTATGTTCACATTGGTGCAATGGATATCTTCTTCAGAGGCCCCCTAATGTCTGTCTTCCCCATGTGTCCCTTGATGGTTGGAGCTCATTCTGTAAGATTTCGGATTGAATGTCTTTCCTGTTGGGGCGTCCCTTTCTCTGTAAAAGTTCTTTCTTCAAGAACCAAACCTTTTTCAAGGCCTCGCTTCAAAGGGCTTTTACCACAAGGATGTTCATGGTTACGTTATCAAAGATTCCTACAGACGGCGCTAACTGTTGACCTCAAATTTAGTATCAAAGTCGTGGTCAATCAGATCTTGAGACTTTTCGTGTCCACGTAAGACTAATTGCAATGTGCCTAGGCAAACTATTGATTAAACAAAATAGGACGTCCAGATCAATGATTCAGGATACAAAAAAAAAGGTGGTTTCATACGCGGACCTTCAATTAATCGGAATGGGTCGGTTTACGAAATGATAAGTGTTAATATGAGTTATGAGTGTGTATCTTAGAGAATCTCAACTTTTATCATCCCCTCCAAAGGTTCCAAGTGTGGATTTATATACTTAGATGTAGCTAATGGAGCACTTTGGATGATAATGTACTTGGCTTCATCCGAATGACTTTCCTTTCTTGTTGTGCACATCAATCAATTTCAGCATTTAATGTTAAGACCACACTTGTATCCATAAAGCCTAGCCTGTTTGAGATTTGATCATGTAAGCGTACGGCGACGACTATGGCAGTAGGTTGTCTTATGAATCATCATTACGAAATCTATTGTGGATCTTGCTATTGCCTCGTCTCGGTAGGCTCTTTTCATGGAGCCTCTACTCGGATATGATCAACTCGACATAGTAACATGGAAAGAGGGTCATTTCCGTTTACAATAGGGTCGTCTTGTGCCACGTAAGGTTCAGGGGGTAGGGTGCAGGGCCCCATCTCGCATACCCACGTGGCATCAAGATGGCATAATTAATTTTTACGAGTAACATCAGTCCCCGAAGTCCAGGTGTGTAACAAACAAGTTCTGTTTGTCGATGACATTTTTGAAAGATCCTCCAATCAGACGGCTCGAGCTCGAATCTGTTAACTACAGCTGCACAAGATTTACAGTAAGAGAAGTTTCGGAAGAAAATGGTCGAGAAAATAGAACATAAAACAGATGTTAGCAGATAAGGGTTCGATTCACTATACTCATGATACTGGGTCGGCACGGTGATCTTTGGGACCACATCTCTCTCAACTGTTTGCCACTAATTCAGGATACAAAAAAAAGGGGTTTCATACGCGGACCTTCAATTAGTCGGAATGGGTCGGTTTACGAAGTGATAAGTGTTAATATGAGTTGTGAGTGTATATCTTAGAGAATCTCAAGTTGCATTATCCCCTCCAAAGGTTCCAAGTGTGGCATTGTGACTAAAGTAGTAAGATTACTGTATTCTTGCATTATTCAATTATGTCTTTTATAACGAATTGGTTTAATAAAGGTAGTGGTTCAGATAGTAAAAATAATAGTTCAAATATGTCAAATTATTTTCAAAATGAAAACGAAGAAATTGACTATCAAAATACATATGCATCTGCATCAAATGATATTTCAAATGATATTAATTCTAAAGAGATTCAAATTGCAAAAATCGCACAAACTCTTCAAAATTAGACTATCCCAAAAGTAGAAAGAAATTCTATCTATGAAATAGGTAAATTTGATTTTACTCAAAATTATATTATTAAGACTTTAGAAAAAACTATTCCTATTAAAAATCAAATTGTTTCTTTCAATTTACTTTCAAAAGATTCTATCCTAGCCCGTAGGAAGAAATTTCAATATATTCATATTGGTTTAGTTCAAATTGCTGTTAAGCTATTGTTTAGACTTGGTTTCGATATTCCCGTTCTTATAACCTTAAGAGACAAAAGACTTTTAAGGTTTGATTATTCCTTACTTTCAATGCTTGAATCAAATCTTGAAAATGGTCATGTATTCTCAAATTGTTATCCAAATTTCTCTATTAGTCTTCAAGATGGAGCTATTCTCAATGCTTTGAATCTTAGAGTTCAAACGAAATTTTTTGATGTTGATGTTGATGATAGATCGAAAGCCTTTGCTCTAATATACCGTCTATATTATAAGCTTTTGAATACTCAACTCAATATTGGTGCTCTTAGATCTTCACCAAGAGAAGAAAGTCTTTTGGTCGAAATCAATCCTCTTCATTCAAATGTTATGATTCCTAAGAGAATTCCATGGAATTTTCAAGAAAGATTTTTACATTGGGATTTTGAAGATGCTCAAAATCCTACTCCAACTCCTATTTGAACAAATCCTGAACAAATAGTTCATTTTCCTAATGGTAGAGTTAGAGTAACTTTTCATAAACCATCATCATCAAGTAGTTTTCAAAGCTCCAGTTCTTCTAGATCTTATAATAGATCTAGAGATAATTCTTCTTTTCAATCTGCAAGATTCTCTACATCTTCAATCAAAGGTGTGAATTTTAACCCTAAAATTCCAAAACCTTTTTATCAAAATGAAGATTCTGACAAAGAAGAAGTAGAACTTCCTACTTCTCCCACTTTATTAGATATGATTCCTCATCCTCCTTAAGAAAAACTTGATTGGTAATGTAATGTAATTTTTTTCTAAAATTGATAGAAGAAATGAATTCAAAACTGATCAAATTCCTGAAGTTAAAAAATTTCGACATCTTATCAAATATCTTTTTCAAAGGAACAAATTGAATCTTACTGGGAAGAATTCGATAATTCCTCAAAAGATATTAGTTTTTACAAATGGACTTATTTTAAAGTTTTCACAAAATTGCCTTACAAAAGTAAGACTCAAACAATTCAAAACACTACTTCCTCAAAGAAAACTTGGAAAACATCTTCCGAAAATACTGTTCAATCTTCTCATCCTTCTCTGGAAGAAATTGTGGTTCCACATGGAACTACAGAAATCATTGGTTCTCCTTTCAAAAGAACTGATGGTCCTGATGAATCTTTGGTAAATACTAAAGACATCAAAAACTTTCAATCTCAGAACAATTATATAATATTGTCCTTCAATCTATGTGTACTCAACTCAATAGAATTGAGATCAATTCGGAATCTGAGCATTCTGAACCTTCAAAAAATGAAAATAAAAAAATTGAAAAGCCTACTTCCTCCTTATTTCATTTTCATGATATTTCTCCAAAAAAAATTAAATTCAAAAGAAATGTTTTAAAACAACTTGCTACTCAACTTTCAAAATTATCTTCCTCCTCTTCAAATAATATTAATACTATTGACGAAATTGAAAGTCAATTTATTGAAGAATCTGATTCTCATGTTAATCAAATTCAAAATCGAAAGGTTCAATTTTCAAAAATTTCTCCTTATTGTCCTCCCAATATTAGTCCTAATTTACTTTTTGAAGAAAAAAGTAAGCCTCGATTCAAATATGATGGAGAATGGGTATTTGTTGGAATGCCTCTTGTACTTCTGGGTCTAGTGCTCATGAAGCTACTAATAATATTACTCTTGGATTTTCTGGACAACTCAAAAATTGGTGGTTAATTTATCTTACTCAAGAGAATCGAAATCAAGTTGCAAATGCTGTCAAAAAAGATGGAAGTAATGATAGTTTTGCAACACTTGTTTATTGTATTATCTAACATTTTATTGGAATTCCTACCAATATTCAAGAAAACAATTCTCAAATTCTTATGAATCTTAAATGTCCTACTCTTCAAGATTTTCGTT